>JAOTRH010094787.1:0-16305 GCA_034768845.1 Heliamphora exappendiculata
CCTCCCGCCCTACACCGACCCAAGCTAATTTAAAAGGAAAAGAATGGTGGATTTGGCTAATTGTAGATGAAATTCAGCGGGTTGGTTGGTGAGTCAGTTCCAAATCATTCAATCCGCCCAACAACTGACCCGCACCGCACATGTTTTTTAATTTTAAATTTTTAATCTCAGCACCTCCTTGAAAACAAAACAGTCAAAACACAAATAAATCAGTAAAATATTGCTACAATGTTTATTTAATTTTTAAACTGTGGCAGCGTGGGTTGTAGATTTTTTAAAACTGTTCATTTAAATATTCTTTTTTATTGATTTAAACTATTCATTTAAATATTATTGTTAAATATTTAATTTCATCACGTCATTTGCTTGCATTGTGCAAATAATTTACTTTTAAATATTGCTAAAATTTGAACTGTGACAGCAGAGTTGTGGATTTTTTTGATAACTCACTTAAACAATAAATTTTAGAACTTTAATAATTTATTTAATTTTTAAACCGTCAATCCGCCCAATTCGCCATTGCAAAACCGCCTAAAAAAATAACTAATCCGGCGATTTTATAAAATAGATGGTTCGGCGGTGGATTGAAATTTTTTATACCACAATAAATAGTTTGATTAATAAATTTCTTATTCAATTCACACCGTACCGATCTGCGCACACCCCTAGCAAATACCCACAAAATTACTTTTTTACCGAACAAACTTTTTGATAGTGTGTTTTGGATGTTATAGAGTTTGACTTTTGGTTGGAGAAAAAATAAAAAAGTTAATGCCCTTTTTAAAAATGTCAATTATATTGGTCTCAATTGGTTGTAGCTTAAAATTAAACTTTTAGTTTTTTTGCTTGAAGTAAAAAAAAAATTCAATCGTTAAATTAAAATTATTTCTCTCTACATAATGACTTAAAATCACTTTTTTCCAAAACAATTTTAGTTATTTGGTTTTAAGTCAAAAAAGCAAAAGAATATTTTAGAGATGCCAAATAAGTAATTAGTCAATTACTTTCAACAACTATTCCTATTTTAAATCAAACTTTTGAAACGAAATGACATAATATAAATGGACTAGCGAATTATATGTATCTAAAGACATTTTTAGTATAATTGAATTTTTAGATCAATTTTAAATAAAGAATTAAAAATACATAAATTTTAAGAGTAAGAATATACTAGAAATCAATTCAATTATCAATTTCTATTAATAATTTATACAAAAGAGACAATAAAATAATAGTTTATAAACTTAATATATATATATATAAATAAAACATTGCATGCCTTTCAAAATATTTTACGTGACATTTTATCGAGCGATTGATATATTTTAATACAAATTTAATTGTCCAGATTGATTCTTTAAGAATATGTTCCATTTCTTCCTTTTATAGTTAAGATACATTTTGATTCAAATTCTACTATCAATATAAATTTTCATAAAAATGTATTCTTTATTACATTTTTGTTTCTTTAACTTTATAATGTTTGTTAGAAACTCTCTTTTTTGATTTTCATTCTCATAATTTTCTTTTACCAAAGATATACTAAAATTTAATGAAAGCCAAATCAATTCTTATAAAATGTGATCTTACTTACATAAGTATGGAAGCTCAGTTCAATTTTTTTAGGATTTTTAATTTATAAAATACTAAAAATTTGTACGTCGTATGATCATTGGTTATTTGACATTCAGGGTTCATTTGATTGTCAAAACAATGATATAAAATGTAAGAAAAAATACTAAAAATTCTTAGAATTTATTGATCAAAAAAATCCAAAAAGTTGATAAAAAGTAACCTTTTTGTACAATTTTCTTATGTGTGCAAACTTAGGGTTTAGTTTCCTACAAAATATGCAGGAAAAAATATATTTTTAGCAAGATGGGTATCAATAATTTTTCTTTTTAAATTTGCTCATAGTGTCTGCATATATTTTGTTTATGTTCCAAATGTATAATGGAATTTAGATAAATACAATAAATTTCTTGCAACTTTTATGTCATACTAGCGGTTTGGGCACAGCGATCCGTGTAAAATTCAAAAAATATAAAAATAATGTATTAAAGCGTTGAAATTCGTCTTATTTTTTTTCGCTTTTATCTACAACTGCATGATAAAGAGGGTGCGTGTTAACTTTTGATTTCTGTTTAAGAGACAGAGAAGAGAGAGAAGATAGTTATGGAATTATATTTAAAATTTTAAATTCAAACTATTATAGGGCTAATTTTGAAAAACTAAATATTTAGTTGGTTTCAAGAAATCAAATGTTTTGATTTCCTTTATAATAGTAAAGAAGTATAGTCTGAATTAAATGTAATTATTATTTCTTTTATCAATTAATACTGTAATAATTTTCAGATTCTCTTACTTTATACACTTCCAAGGAGTTCAATATGGAAAGTAAATCATCTTCCTTAATTATTAAAAATCTTTAAATAAATATTCAGAATTTCAAAATTTTGAAAAATGAATACCATATGTCTTCTACGAGGAGGAATTGTTAAAGGGTTTAACTGGATTGATTTAGGTTATGAATAGATATTTTATTTTTACAATTAATATTTATATTTATTTATAGTGGTAAATCAATTCTGTTAAATTTGTTAGGAGATGAAATTCTGTGAGATCTAAATAAAAATATTAATTATTTTTTTCTTTTTTTTTTGTTTTTTTCTTTTTACTTTATTTCTTGTCGGGTGTATACCCCTCTCTCTATCTATTATTTTATTGTGTCCATTGCATTCCATGTATTCTTGGCAATCTTTTAACTGATTAAATGTCTATTCATGGCAACAAATCAACTCTGTTAAACTCTTTGGATGATGAAACTTTGCGATGGCTAAATACAATTGTTATTTATTTTTCTCTTTTTTTTTCTTTTTTTCTTTTTATTTTATGCCTTGTCGGGTGTATACCTCTCTCTGTATCTATTATTTTATTTTGTCCATTGCATTTCATGTATTTTTTCTTATCTTTTAATTTATTAAATGTCTATTGAGGGCGTCAAATCAACCCTGTTAAATTCTCAAAAGAATAAAACATTGCGAGGCCTAAATAAAAACGTTAAGCTAATTATGAAAATAAATGTCTAACATCTCATTACTTACAACATTTCCTACTTACAACATTTCCTTTGTCTTCTATTAGTACTTCTTTATTTTCTATTTATGGCGTCAAATCAACCTTATTAGACTATTCGATGGATGAAACTCCGCGTGGCCTAAATAAATATGTTAATTATTTTTCTCATTTTTTTTCTTTTATTCTTTTTACGTTTTGCCTTGTCAGGTGTATACATCTCTCTCTATCTATTATTTTATTTTGTCCATTGCATTCTATTTATTTCTTTTAATCTTTTAATTTATTAAATGTCTATTTATAGCGGCAAATCAAACCTGTTAAACCCTTCGAGGGCTGAAATTCTGCGAAATTTAAATAAAAATATTACTTAAAATTTATTAAACGTTAATTATGAAAATAATACCTGAACATCTGCAGACTGTCATTGTGAGACCTTGACCCGTTTTCTTTTTCGGCGTTTTTCGATGCGCGTTAGGTGTTTTCATCGCTGCATGTTTTTAAGAGTTTGGATACATGATCGGGCTTAAATATGCTTGCAGGGTAGGTTCCCGGGGCCGTGGGCTGTTATGGCGTGAATTTTAAAATTTTTGAAAAAAGATATTTTGGAGGCCTATAAATATCTGGAGTTAGATATTTTCTAAAACTTAACCCCTAAGTTTCTTTCTTTTTCTCTTTGCCTTCTCTCTAAGTTCTCGGGGGCCTGGGGCTCGGTTTTCGACGATCAGACTGCAGATTCTTGGTATCGGCATCGAGGGCTATGCAACCATCTGGTCAGATTTTGATTTCGGCGAAACTCGATTTTGCACGTGGTTCGTGGCGTCGAGTTTTTAACTCACCGAGGTAGGATCATAGACTCTCATATCTTATAAGGGTGTTAAGTGTAATCGTGTGTGTTTTTAACGGTTAAATTGCTGCAGATCTGACTTTGTTTCAAGAAAATTAGGTTTTGGTTTCAAAAGGGGTTTTGTGTTGATTTCGGTGGATGGAATCGGGTTTTGAGTTTTTCTTTCGAGGTTTTGTGGAAGCTTCGGGTTTAGGCACGTCCGAGGGTGTCGAGAAAGTGTTTGGAGGCTTAGATTTGTGATTGAGATGGTGGTTTGTGAGTGTTTGAGAGTTTGGGGGACAAGAACACTCAAAAACAGAAAATCTGGGTTTTTCTCGGGTGGTAGCTCGTTCGAGCGCCCGATGTCTGCTCGAGCGGATTGGCTGCACTGGGCCGTTTTATTTTGATGTTATCTATCTTGTTTGGACTTGAAATTGGGTCGTTCTTGTACTCAAATTGAAGCCCCGAAAGTTCTCTTTCCAATGGCACCTCTCTCACCTTAAAATGCTTTTGTAGAAAAAGTTATGACCAAAAGAGTGAAGGTATGTTAAAAGTTCTAAACCGTTTTTCACCTGTTTTTGGCCGAATGTTTAGAAAAAGGTTGTTTTTTATCTTGGTTGGCCGTGTTGGGTGTGTGGGAGTTTGTGTAGGCCGTGTTGGGCGTGTGCGGGTTTGTGTTAGCCGTGTTGAGTATGTGTGGGTTTGTGTTTGCCGTGTTGGGCGTGTGTGAGTCCGTTTTGTTCGTGTTAGGCCCTTGGGAGTTTGTTGGTGTTTTGTAGTTTGGTGGTTGGTTCTTTGGTTTTCAATTGGCGTTTTATGGTATTCAATTGATTAATTTATGGAAATTAGTCGATTCAAATACCTGTGAATTTTTTTGGGGTTCAGTTAGTTGTGTGATAGTTTCAAGAGTCGTGTGGTGGCCTCTCAATCGATTTGGTTATGGGGCTCGATCGACTGCTCTCCTCTAGTGATTTTAGTTGATTAGCTTATGGGGTCCTGTCAATTGTAGTCACGGAGAGAGTGTTGGTTATTTCATGCGGGGTGTTGGTGCACAGTTGTGTGCGTGGTGGATCGTGCATCGTTGCGTGCGGGGGTTTGGTTTTGTTTTTCGATTTGAGTTTTCTCCCAGCATTGATCGCTCGAGCGATGGTTGAGCGCTCAAGCGGGGTGGTGCCAGAGTGTTGGGTCGGTGGTTGACCGCTCGAGCGGTGGTGGAGCGCTCGAGCGGGGTGATGGCAGTGATGTATGTCGGTTGGGGACCGCTCGAGCGGTGGTTGTGCGCTCGAGCGGGGTTGTGGCCGTGTGCTATGTCGGTAGGGGACTGCTCGAGCGGTGGTTGAGTGCTCGAGCGCTTGGGTTGTGTTGGCCTCTGGGTTAGATTTTAGTTTTGGTTTTCTGTATCGTTGATTGTCCCGGTGTGTGGACAGGTCCCGATTTGTGGATGGGTTGTTCGGTTATCGAATGACGGGTTATGTGACGGTGGCGTCATGATGTGAAGTGATATGGCAATGTGTGCTGATAGCTGGTTTTATGTATTTATAATTGTGGTTATTATGCATGGATTATGTAAGTGAATTGCATGGCTTGATATCGTTACGTGTAACGTGATTTATGCTTTAAAACTTATAGTTTTATAAGCATGGGTATGTAGAATATGAGGAGTGGATGCATGTAATGCATGTTACATGGGTTGCAAGTATTGCGTGAGTCGCATGTGTAGTATGTGACGGGGTTTGTGGCACGTAGTGCTGGTACGTGGCTTTATACATTAAATTCTAATTTAGGTTTGCATATATGCATGGAATGGAATAGATGTAAAATTCTAGTTGATGATGCACAGGTGCGTGTGTGGATGTGTGTGCGTTCTATCGGCTGAAATGAGGTCCTGACGAGGCACGTGTGTGTGTGTGTGTGTGTGTGTGTGTGTTGCACGGGTTGCGTGTATTGCATTGGATTGAGTAGCGACCCGTCGGTGAAAGTCCGAGAAGACGCTATGATTGGGTGGCAGCCCGTCAGTAAAAGTCCGAAAAGACGCCTAGATTGGGCAGTGGTTCGTCGGTGAAAGTCCGAGAAGACGCTGTGATTGGGTAGCGACCCGTCGATGAAAGTTCGAGAAGACGCTGTGATTGGGTGGCGGTCGATCGGTGAAAGTCCGAAAAGACGCCTAGATTGGGCAGTGGTCCGTCGGTGAAAGTCCGAGAAGATTCATGGATTGCATGAACTACATATTGGTACGGATAGATCAATTTTCTTAAAACTGTATTATCGGCCTATGTGAGTTGGAATACTGTAATATCGGCCTACGAGAGTCGTAATACCGTTTTCAAGGCTTTGATGAGTAAAACAAAAATGATTTTTATCCTCCCTTTCCCTTGCATGTGAAATTATTTTTAATAGCTTGAAAGAGAGTCAAAACTGCATTTTGATTTTCCTAGCATGTTTTGTTTATATTGCATGGTTGTTCAGTTTTTGCCGAGCCTTGGCTCACGGTGTGGGATAAAATATTTTTAGGTATCGGTCACGCAGGTTGATCCGGGGTTCGTTGCTGGGAAGGTGGAAGAGCTGTAGTCTTCTTTTTTGTTCTTTCTATTTTGAACATGTATGTTGTAATATGTTTTCGGCGTTGGGGCCGTGTAATGTAAGTCGTTTGGCATTTATATATAATGCATGTATGATTTATTTTGAGAGTGTATTCTCGGGCTAGGTGTTTTGGTTGTTTGTTGTGAGTGTTTCACGTGACCCGGAGTTTGGGGCGTGACAGTCATAGATCTTTATTCTGACTAACCCATTGGCAGTGGGAGCATATAATGAGGAATATTTTATTAATATCTTATCCACCTTAATACTCTTATGAACGTATCTCAATCTCAATTGAATATAAACAACGTGGGTTAAATCACTAACTCTTTAGAGTGTATTTAGATTACCCTCACCAATACCAATAAATACAAACAACAGGGGTTAAATATATCCCCATAAAATATTTATTTTAAACATTTTAAAAATACAATGACTCCTTAGAGTGTATTTACACTCTTTTTTGTTGACAGTAGCTGAAACTAAATATAAGGCACCTTTTTGAATACTGTTCACATTTCCTAATAACGTGTCTTTGTAATCTATTCATACATCAAGGGGGCAGAAACGGTCCACAACCTCTATTCCATGCGGAACATATTCTTGGTCCTTCCCACCAATAAACTTAAACCTTATTTTCCTTCAGTATTCAGAACCTATCAAGCTGATCAGGATCCACTATCCAGGTCTCTGGATTATCATCACCTACACCAATAAATATCTTGTCTGGTGTCGGAACAACATCTGATGAGGAATTGTCACTTATAATGAAAAATAACACGTGTTGTACAACATCTTCCTTCTTCGCATTAGTCCCCAGACATACATTTCTAATTAATTTTATACCATTCACCATAATTTTATTTGATTGGCGATCAGACCTTTTATTTTCCAAATCAATCCCATCAAGCAACCTTAATACACATTTGTTATTAAAAATAATTTCCTTCACCTATTCATTATATACTTGCAACTTCTTAGTACTCTTAGTCTTTTTAATTTATTTTAGAATATTCTGTACATAACGTCTGCGAATATAAGGGCGAAAAAGAGCACGTTCACAGTAACTACGCTTAAATCTACTACCTCTTGGAATTCTCGTCCTCCGATAAGCAAGGGGGGTCCGGTACTGAGGGCTTGGAGCATCGTCCATTTTTAATAAAATACTCCAATTCTTTTATTTTATCGGTTCTGCAATTTCTCTTACCTCTACTACCCCTTCTGTTCAGGCACCTTAGTTTTGATATTAACTCCCTCTCTTCTTACACGTTGGAACAAACGTCGCCAGAGCTGACCGCCGGCTCTCTTTCCACAGTCCTATTTGTCACGTCAAATAGCGATATACACACATTTGAATGAACTGCTCATAATTCGCGAAATAAACTGCTATGCAGTACAACATTGTATGCCATTACAATAAAAAATAGGACCAGACAAAAGAGGAGGGTAAAGATGACATACTAGAATAGAAAGTCTCGGCAATCATTGTTACAATGCAGAAGCATATTCCTCTCCTCCTAAAAGTGTTTTTGGCAAAATAATATTTAAATATCAATGCCCCATCTCTATCTATTATTTTATTTTGTCCATTGCATTCAATGGCTTCCTTCTAATATTTTAGTTTACTAAATATCTATTGAGAGCGCCAAATCAATCTTGTTAAACCCTCCGAGGATAAAACTTTACAAGGTCTAAATAAAAATATTAATTTAACTGTATTAAACGTTAATTATGAAAATAAATGTATGAATATATCATTTATTTACAACATTTTCTTTGTCATTTGTTATTACTTCTTTATCTTCTTTACTCTTTTTAACTCTTATTATTACATTTTTTATTACCTCGAAAAAATTCTGAGGATCCATAATAACATAACCTCTCCTTCCAGATTCTCCTTTCATGACTCCAACCTCAGATATAAACGGTCCAAGATCCAATTTCGTAATTTCAAATCCACTGCTGCGTACATCAATCTCCGATACACTGGAGCAACCTTTGCACTCCAACCTCAGATATAAACGGTCCAAGATCCAATTTCGTAATTCCAAATCCACTACTGCGTACATCAATCTCCGATACACTGGAGCAACCTTTGCATTCATTAATAACTAATCCACTTTCTCCAAAGCCTCCTATCAAAAGATCTCTCTTCCTTTTTGGCAATGCCATGGCCAACGATCGGGCAATGATAGGAATTGTTGTGTGAAGGGTACAGTGCCAAACGTCAACATGTTCTCTACTGTATTTTTTTGACATCACAACGATATTCGACGGTCTCATTACATTATCTTCCGGTATCTCACTTGTAAAATATTTCAAATACTCCTTCATTTTACAATAGGTAACACTCCTTTTAATGTTAGAATCCTCTAGGCAATACTTGACCACCCATGAGGCATATCTGTCATTAATAGAACAATATCCATTTTCATTATATATTAATTCGCACTGACAATCTACATGAAATATAAAATAGGCTTGTAAACTATCATAGTCATCTAACCTTCGGCTATAGACATTTACTCTGATCAAACCATTGGTATTAGGGGCATATAATGGTAAAATTTTTATTAATATTTTATCCTCGTTCATACTCTTAGCATTTCGGGTGAGGTTTCATTTTTTATATTTGCTTAGAATTAAGTTCAATTTTAATAATCACGCTCTATCAATTTTGTTTTCATATAAAAGTTCTGAAATATACTTAATAAGAATAGAAGAGAAAAAGTGCGACATGAGGGGAGAGAGAGAGATAGTAAATCCGTGATTTGTATTCTTAGTTTTTTAGTTTTTTTTTTGGATAAAAACAATCAAAAATTAAGGTTGTTTGTTTGGTAAAAAATTCAAAAAATTAAAAAGTTAAAAAGCCAAATCATAACACAAATTCTTAAAATATTTTATTCAAACTTTTATTACTTTTAAAATACAATAATACCATTTATTTATAATTTATTTACTACCACTACCAACTATATATAATATAATTATTAATATCAAATATTTAGAATGGTACAATTGTCCATTTTGAACAAAAAGTAAAAAACTAGCTTTTATCTAAATAACCAACTCGAAAAAAGTTAACTTAAAAAATAAGTTACCAAACAAGCTATTTTGAACATAATTTAACTTTTTTAGCTAAAAACGCAAAAAATCTAGTTTAAGCTAATTACCAATCAGGGCTTAAAAAACGAATGACAAATAAAGAGAATAAAAAAGAAAGATAAATAATATGTTCGATTGTCAACTAGTTTAAAAGTTATCATTTATTTTTTTAAAATAAACATATCCTGACTATAAAATTTTTGATATCCGATCAACTTAATTTTATAAATATAATTTTTTTCAATAAACTATATCATAAAAACGATTTCTAATCTTAAACACCTCAAAATAAAAATAGAAATCACTCCATTTATTTAAGAAATGAAAAGGAAATAAATCCATACCTCCACCACCATGCACCTAACCTTGAACTACATACATAAATGACTCAACTGCATACATCTGTAACACATGGGTTACATCCATGAATCACATGCATAATGTATGTATCCAAGTATTGATAATGATGCTAGTGAAGTAAAGTTAGTATAACTTTTCATAACAAATTCCTTAGATTGTTTTCAAAATTAAAAAAATAAAAAAATAAAAAATAAAATTGTAGGCATGTGACATTTTATTATGTTAATTACCCAAGACTCTATTTTATAGATTTTGAATAGATGTACAATGATATTTAAAATTATTTATTTTGTAGGCCTTATAAATAATAGTTTATTTATGAAAAAAAATTAATATAATCAAATATTGATAAGCATATAAATAATTGATATTTTATTTTATTTTATTTTATAAAAAAAATAATTCAAATTATTATTGTCAACCCATCCAAGATCTTTAAAATAAAATCTTAAAAAGACTTAGAAACATCTCTTAGTCTTGAGAAAAAGTTAACCCATCAAATATAAAGATAAGGAGAGTTATATCACTCATGGGGAATAATTTTTATATGAATCTGGAGGGACCATGTGATCTTGAACGTCCATCACTCCTGTACTTAGTGATGGACCACATGAATGACTGGTCTTGTTAGTTTGAAATTATGTAGTAACAGGTCATATAATAATTTTTTTTATATGAATTCTGTTTTTAGATCCTATTTTTATTATCAAATTGCATATTTCATATTGATTGCTAAATTAATTATATATTGAGAAAATAAAATTGGTGGAATATGGATAACCAGATGATCTAACCAATATTATATTTTGTGTGAACAATTAACTCAACAAAAATAAAATAAAATAATCAAATTGAGATTTAAACATGTAATGACAATTACGTCCATAGAATACAAGTTTGTAAGCTTTTCCGTGCACTGGAGCTCATAGAGGATGTTTGAAAATACTACTGCTAGTAACTTATACATTGTAACTTGTAATAGAAGTTTTGACTGTTTAATAAAAATTATAACTTGTAACTGAAATAGGAAAAAAAAAGTAATAAAAAGTTATAGCAAAAGTTGTGAATATTTTAAAAAAATTATAATTTATAATTAAAATCAGTAGGTTTCTAAGCTAAAAGCTTGTAGCAAAAGCAATGCCAAACACCCCCTTACTCACTCTTGCGGCTGCCATAATGAAAAATTTGAGATTTTTTTATTTAGGGACTGATTGATAATTAGTTTAAAAGTTAATTTTTTTTTGTATTTTTAGCCAAAAAAAAAAAACTAAATTGAGTTGAAAGTAGGTTGTTTGATAACTTAACTATTAAGCTAGTTTTTTTAAAATTAATTGTTTGAGTAAAAAATTAATTTTTTTGCTTTTTGTTTAGAGCGAACAATTTTATATTTCTATATATATATATGATATTAACAATTATATGTAGTACATAATGGTAGTAAATAAGTTATAAATAAAAAATATTATTATATTTTAAAAATAATGAAAGTTTGAATAAAATTCTATGAGAATTTGTGTTTTGATTTTATTTATTAACTTTTTAATCTTTTACTTTTTTGCCAAATGAGCAGTTTTAACTTTTTAATATTTTTAATTAAAAAATTAAAAAATCAAAACTGCAAAGACAGAAGATATTTTCCCTTTGTATTCTCTCCGTAGTTGTTTTTTATCTTATCAAGTAGAATGTACAAAACTTTCGGTAACGATTGGTGGTCCCTAATAAATATGGTAAGGAAAAGTTGTAAAATGAGAGAATTGCTTAATTTTTTCATGCATTAGACATATTTTAGCATTGTCGTATATGACTTAACAAAGTATAAAATGTCACGGATAAAAGTATTGTTTTATATGTTGTCTCATGCCTCCACTAAACCCCGGCTACAATATCTCTCTTATTTTGTATCCAAACATGGAACAACATAATACTTTGGGATTAGCAATTCAATTTGACTCTTTAGTCTTTCACAACAAACAAGGTTTCAAAGTACTATAATTTGATTAAAAATATTTTTTTATGCTCGTCGAATAGAAAATTTATGCAAAAAATTATGTCAATTGAACATAAATAGCTGTACGATCAGAGCATATTGAACATACATAATTCAAGAAAACATATGTTTGATTGACCTAACTATTTGCACGAATTACCAACTCAAGAGGTCTAAAAAAATAAATATTTTTAACCAAATTATAGAATTTATATATGCTCCAATGACACTCACAATAGCTCTTAGGCTTCATATAGCAAAGGGTTTAAAATTCAACTTTTTGCCTTTTAAATTAAAACCAAAAAACCTCGTTTAGAAACTCAAAAACTTTTAGCTTTTTTATTTTTTATATAATATATATATTTAATAATATTATAACTTTTATTATACAATTTCATTTTTTATAAGAATTATATTTTCAAAATCTATTTGTACAAATCTATCAAATAAGATCCATACTGAATGAAGAATTATATAAAACTAAATTTTAAAAAATTGTAAAAACTTTTTTCACATAAAGCTTTTTTTGGCTCGAAGTCTTTTCAAGCCAATTTTTTTTGACTTATTGTCTTTTGATTTAAAGCTACTACAAAGATTCACCAAATGTATTTTTTTTTTGTAAAATATTTTTGTAAAAATAGTATTTTTTTTGTTTTTATTTTCTAGTGTTTGATTGATATAAGAAAAATATTTTCAAAATAAAATTTTTTATTATTGGATTGAAATAAAATGTTTTTCACAATAAAATTATGAAAAATAGTTGGATTTGAACTAATGTCTTCTGAAGCTTCATTATTGTTTGTGGCTGCTTTTAATGTATTTTTGCAATTTTTTTTTCATTTTTTCTAAATTTTTTCATTTTTTTGTTTTAAATTTTTATATTTTTTATTCATCATTATAAAAATAAATCTAAAAGCATATTCGTTATTGTTCATTAAAGACGAATAAATCTTTAAAATCTTTTTTCAGGCTTTTTTTGTCTTATATGAGTTTTTTTTTTATAAAAATGATCGTCATTTGTTTTTATTTTTTTAATTTCTCGTAATGAGATAAATTTAAAAAGTATTATTATTTGAATTAACGAAAAAAAAAATTATTAAAGAAAAAAAAAAAACCTTAAAAAGAACTTAAAGTGCCCTTTTAAGACATTTTTCGTTTTTAAAAAACAAATTAGTCAGTTCGTGGATCGGTGTAACCACTTGTATGGTGTTAGTGTACGGTACAGATATCAGTGTATTTTTATGAGGGTAATTATTCATGAGGGTAATTATTCGGTGTTCTCATAGTATTATATAGCAGTTTTATATGATATTCTTGTTTAATATTGTTCTGATAAATTTTACGATAAAAACATAATAATTTATCTTTATTAGAAAATTAATTAAGAGACATCATGAAGTGATTCATATAACTAGTGTGAGTTGCTATTATTTATTTATTAAAAATATCATAAAATATTATTTATGTAGTACTCTAAAAGTATCCAATAATTTATGTTTTATGAGTATATATATATTTTTTATGAGTATTAATAAAATTTTGCACATTATCGATTTTATAATGGCGGCGATTAGTATTATTAATAACCAAAAAATCAAAATAGTCTAATAAATTAGTTTTATATTTACTTATTTTTACTGAGCATATGTTTGGATTAAAAAACCTAATGGCATTTTTTTGGAGCTTTTTTCGTCTTTTTTTATTTTTTTAAAATTTTAATTTAATTTTTTTACTTTTTTAGTACTTGTGATGAGAAGATTCTTAAAAATATGTCCGTTATGACCAAATTTAAGAAAATTTCACTAAAAATAAAATTTTAAAAAAATACAAAAAGTCTACTTAAGTTGGTTGGAAAAATCTAGAAAGTACACCCTAATGGGTTAATGCTAAAAAAAATTCACTAAAAAAAATCAATAAAAAAAAGCAATCCAAACACAAACTAAAATCTATAAAAGAAAAATAAACTATAATTTAATTTTTATTCCAGATGGTCCAATAAAAGTCATAGACAAAAGACCAGGTAACAAGTAGGTCATGGGCAAGCAAAAAAAAAAAAAAAAAGTAGGTCATGGGCTACTTCAGAAGTAGAGTTTGACCTTTTCTCTCTGGTGGTTGATAAAATTGAGGGAGCACATACTTTTTTATTTATACCTATCCACTGTTTAAAAACAGTTTTTATAAATTTAATTTGATTTTAAAAAAAATTATACATACTATACTAATTAATGAAGTTTAGAATTTTAATAATATAAAAACATATACAAAATAATTTTAACTATAAAATATAAATAATAATAAATTAATTTAGTTATATCTTATTTTACAAATCGTAATACTTTCAAAATAAAGAAAAAAAATTATGTATCGAACTTTGATTTTTTTTAATTTTTATTTCGCCAATTTTTCATTCAATTAAGTGAGAGTTTGAAAATAATTCTTATATTTTGGGAAGTAAATTTTTTATATAAGAATTGATTTAGCCATCAAATAAATTTAGGTATATTTTTATTAGAATTTTGCCAAATTAATTTTGATAAAAAAATATGTGGATGATTCCGTAGGGGTGTGATGGGAATAAGGTAAGGATTGATAAAATTAGCCCAAGGTGGAAGTGCTCGTCGGCTTGATCGCTCATGTACAGTGAAACAGATGTGAGACTGGACGAAGGGTTTGGTTGAAAAGTCGCTTTGATGCTTAAATCAGTGAACAGTAAAATATAGAAAAAATGTCTGAAGTAAAATTGACAAAATTTTAATAATGGAGATTGTATATATGTACATTGTGTTTGAGTTCGGTATTTATAATGTCTTTATATAGAATTTGGAGGAAAATAGGAAATTTCCCAAGTTTGGTTCTGGCGAGAGTCGACTATTTTTTTATTTTGGCGTCTGCTCGAGGCCTGTTATGTTAAATCGGTAGGTTGTTTAATCATATCGGATCATGTTAGGTGTCAATCAATGTAAAGTTATACAAATGTGACAGTGTCATCAATGCTCTGTGTTCGGATGTCCCATCACATTTAATGCACTTGAAATTCGGTGAGATTTGTCTTCGTTGCGCCTGATTGAGCTAAGAAGGTTGATCGAACAAAGCCCGTACGCTTCACAGCGAACCCTCTAGTTGCCCTTATTCTCGTCCCATTGGGCCTGGTTCCTAGGCCGTGGGCGCAGGATCGACCTTGACCTACAAGGCAATGATTTTGGGCTACCAATTTTTTAACAAAAATTAGAGCCTCAATTTTATAATATCTTTTAATAAGTTATGCCCTAATATTTTAAGAAGCCTGAAATAGACGAACACTGATTTAGTGAACTGACAAAGACGCGCAGTCACGACCTAACGCGGCGGAATTAAATCGAAAGCTTGTACCAAAAATCAAAATTGAAAGCGAAAGCTTGTATCCAAATACAAAGCTGTGGAAGAAATTGAAAATTTAAAATCAAAAATTCAAAATCAAAAGTGCTGAATCACGAAGTCGGCGTCACTGCAGTCCTATGAACGCTTGAAGGCCCTAAACATGAACTGAAGCTTCTGGTTATTGCTTTGTAGTGACCTTCATTCTTCCTAATCGTAAATCCTAACTTCGGTTGATTAGAAAGGTAACCTTTGTTGATTATATATATTATATTTATATGCTTGTATGATTTTTTTTAATTTTGTGTATAGTTTTAAATGGTTGAATGATTAAATGTCATGATTTGTATTTTATAATAGTTATTTATTGTATGTATTAAATTTTTTAAAAAAAATTTGCTAGTTTTTTAAACAAAATTGTACAAAATATAACGTGTGGTGGACATTTTTGAATTTTTTAAATTTAATTATTTTTTATGTTATTTTTTTGATTTGCAGAATTTTATAATTATGTTTCCTAGAAAGTATATGTTTGGATAAAAAAATAAAAAAAAGAATCAAAAAATAGAAGAATTAATTCAATTTCGAATAGTATTTTTAAAAAAAAAATTAGTACTAAAAAATAAACAAAAAATTCAAATTTAACTGAAGATTCAATGAATGAAGAACGGTGTTTAAGTGATATTTTGTTGCTGTTCATTCAACCTTTTTTGTTTTGATTGGGTTGTATATAAATTCAATATTATTGACTTGTGCAAGACAAAAATTTAATTCATTACAACTTTTGTAATTATATTTTTCTTAAAATTATTATGTATAAAAAATTATAGGGACCTCTTTTTAATAATTCGTTTTGAGCCCCAAATCACACAAGGCTGGCCTGCATGGGCCAACATGTGTTTGAGCAAGTTTTCTTTAAAAATATATCTCAATCGTTTAACACTTATAAAGAGGAGAGAGATTACACATTTTTTATAAGAACTAATTTTGACAGATCTAAGTAAAAATATATTTCAATCGT
>JAOTRH010094798.1:0-16304 GCA_034768845.1 Heliamphora exappendiculata
TAATCAATTAAAATATTTCTTGTTTAATCATAATAAAATAAACAAAAATCTTTCCTTATTTAATTTTGCGAAAGAAAATAATTTTTCAGAATTTAATTAAAAAAACTTAATTAATTTTAACACAAAATTAAATAAATAATTATCTATTTATTTTACTGTTTTAAAAAATTACTGAGTATTTATTTTATAAAACTATTTTTTCTAATATACTCTCGTTAATAAAAAATATGCATAAAAAGAAAAAACATAATAAAATAAAATTCATACACGCAATTAAATAAGATAAATAAATAAATAATTAAAACAACGACAATAAAAAAAATAAAAGTCGTTAAATGATCCGGATCCTTCATTTAATCTTTTAATTCTACGGTCTCGGATTAAAGATTAAACGGTTAGGGTTTTAAAACTCTAAACAAGTCGTCAAATACTCGAACTTCTTCCTCAGCTCCCGGACCACCACTGGAACGCCAAAAAAAAAAAGCTGAAAAAGAAGCCCAAAGAGCCCTTTGAGGTGCCGAAAAAAACTACTGTGTATGGCAGCCATGCGCTGCCTTTTTCTAGCAGCTGTTTGACTGCCTTGTCGGACCCAAAAGTGTCCCAAAAAATTACTGGAGCTAGCTAACATCCCAAACCAGATCTTCACAAAAAATAGCATCAAAAATTGAAGTCAAAGTGCCCCAAAAAAATCACCAAAGTACCAAAATTACTGTAGCGCGCCACTGCACGCACCAATCTTTGAGAAAATTTTCTACCCCTTTGCCGTCGTCGTCTTGCCGCCATCGGACCACCGCTGGAAAGTTAACGGATTGAACTTAAGTTTAACAAAAAAATAGAATCAAAAAAGATCCCTAAAAGCCCCTAAAACAAACTTCGAACATGGCGCAATAGTGCTGGCCGAACAGGCCTACCGCCGCTGCCTTGTTTTCTTTTTTCGCATTTGTTCTTCGTTTTGCGTTATTCGATTACAATAATGATCCATAAAAAATATAAATAAAAAAATATTTTACATCGTAAAAACCTTATACCCCACGTTGGAGGTGTACAATCAATCTAATCTCGATATAAAACTGCCGAGATAAACGGTTAAAAATAATAATATAAAATTAAACAATTCATTCACACATTTAACCATATCATAACGAAATAGGTTGCAAAACAAATGTTAGCACAATAGTTTTTCACGAAAAATTGCAACCTTAGCCCTAATACCATTGTTGGAACGCAGAAGAAAAATTAAGAACCGGCGCCGTGACAGTAAAAAATGGCTCATGCATTTTTCATGAAAAATCATACCAATGAATAGATATATTAAGATTAAATATACCTTCAAAAAACTTGTACAAGTTTCTTTGATGCAGAACAACGATCCGAGACGACCCAATGATCTTCTCACGTATATCCCGACGCACACGACGATCCCGGCGAGTGGGCACCGATCCGGATCTTCGTGTTTTTCTCCTTTTTGGTTTCTATCTCACACCTTTCTCTCAAAGCAAAAAGAATACACAATGGGAGAGAGAAGGGGGCGGCGGCTAGGGCTTGGGATTAGGTTAGTTTTTGGCTCCTTGTGATATGTTTTTAATATATCACTTGAGATATCCTTGGAAACTATATATCTCTTTCCTAAAACTAATGAGGACATATATATTTTTCATAAAATAACCTCCTAACCCCTATTAGGGCCGGCCACCTAGGGAGTGATCCCTAGGTGTGCCAAATTTCAATACCGCCCTCCATTATTTAATTTAATTCCCGAATATTTCTGGTGACAAAATCGACATTCAAATTAAATTAAATAATTACCAAAATCGATAAGAAAATATCCGTGTATATAAAGGGCTACGTGAGGGATCACGAGGAAGTATAGGGCTCAGGGTAACCGTACGAGAAAATTGAATATCCTTAACTCTGTCCCCGAGTTAGATCATTTCTTGTACGAACCAGGACTTATTCCACTAAAGGTCCTAACTGAACTCCCAGCCCTAACTCAAATTATGTCTTGAGTTTTCAATTATCAAATGAACTTAATTCTCCCAACATTTAAGATATGAATTCTCGATAAATAAATTAGGTTACTGACAACCCAATTTAATTATCCTCTTCTCCTCGCAATCGCACCGCTTAACCTTTTGATATAGCAGATCCAAAGATCCACTGTACGAATTTAGCATAATCAAACCTATAAGCAAAGAACACGAGGGGGAACTCCTCAACCTAAGTCGAACATGATTTTCGTTAGTTGATTATCGATCATCGGACAAACAGCGCCAGTACCCAACTCATCGATATTATTGATCTCATGGAGGAAATCTCAACCATTGATGACTCAAAGTTTTGTACACTATCTGAACATAATCAGTTAATCACTTCAGCATTAAGAGTTCGTGCAATACATGATAATATGGGATGTGGATCAATTCATATAGTCAATATAGAATTGATCATCCCGTTGATCCCGCTCAATACACTCCAAGTGTACTAACACATCATGCTCGAACATCGACTTTTCAAAACTTGAATTCGACCCGTTCAACCTAGTCAAGACCAGTTACTATAATGATGTACTACAATCGTACCAATGGAATGTCCGGGTCCATTGCAATTGTGAGCCTACATGTATAATCTGTCAGAATCTATGACCCGATCTTCCGTGCAACATGCACCGTGTCAAATACTAGACAGAATATACGGACTATGCATTCATTCATCACAAATATAAATATAAAATCACGAATGCAAAAATATCTCGAATGTTTCTCATTAATATGCCAGGGAACAAGAATAAAAAATCTAAAAAGCATGGCTTTTCAGTATACATTCCTAACACCATATTCGAGGCAAGAAATCTAAGGGTGATGACCTTGGATGAACTTATTGGCTCACTGTTGACCTACAAGCTCAAGATAAATGAAAGACTCAACGAACAAAGCAAGGCTAAAAAGTCCATTGCCCTCAAAGCATCAAAAGAAAGCTCAAGTGATGAAGACGAGGATATCAATGATGATGACATGACCCTCATCACTAGAAGATTTGGGAAGTTGCTCAAAAGAGACAAAAAAATTCTCAAGGAGATTCCGAGGTACAAAATTTGGCAAAGGAAACTTTAGCAAATGAGACCTCAATAAAGAACCACCCACTTGCTACAACTGCAACAAGACCGGGCACATTAGGCCGGAATGTCCTTTACTCAAAAAGGACTCAAATAAGAAAAAGAAATCCATGAAAGCAACCACGTGGGATGACTCATATTCAAACGAGTCAAGCTCTAGCTAAAGCGAGGAAGAAATGGAAAACTTCTACTTAATGGCAAGCATAGACGAAGAGGTAAATTCTCAATCCAACTATTGCAATTCCTCTTGCTCTTCTTATTCTATGCCATCATACGATGATCATAAAAATAAAATATTTAATTTACATAAAAGTCTTTTAAAATTAGAAAAAATAAATTTAAATTAAAAAATAAAAACAAAAGTTTTTCTAAATAAATTGAGGACTTAAAACTCTCAAATAAAAATGCAAAAATTGAAAAAGAAAATATTTCTAAGGAGCATGATCTAAAAGTTGAAACATTGGAAAAAGAAAACCTTATTTTAAGAATCAAATTTGATATATTGACAAAAATTTCTAAAATTGAGATTTCAAACTTAACAAAAGAAAATGATAAGTTAAGAAAAGAACTTATGAACGTAAAAGGCAAAAATATTGAAAATGAAGTATCCTATGAACTAAAAAGAAAAGTAGAAGATTATTTAAAAATCATCTGCAAATTCACAAATGGAAAAGAGAATTTTAAAAAACTTTTAGGAGCACAAAGAAGATCATTAAATAAAGAAGGAATTTGATATAATGGAGAAGCAAAACTCAAATCCAAAAATTATTTTGTAAAAGAGTCAAAAAATTTTGCAAACACATTTTCTAAAAATACTTATGAAAATATAACCTATTTCCAATGCAAAAGAAATAGACATTAAATTTGTTTGCCCACTAAAAAGAAATAATCAGATCACAAAAATAATTTGGAGAATAAAAAAAACTAATCTTATAGGACCCAAAAAGATTTAGGTACCAAAGAAAATTACTTGAATTATTTTGTAGGTATGCTTGAGATCCTCATTGTCACACCCCAAACTCCGGGTCACGCGAAGATCCTACTAACATCACTAAACCGTCCCAACAAAAAAGAGATTTAAGGCCAGAAAGCCCAAACAAGGCTAAAAGCTTTAGAAAACGTGCTACCGATGGTTTATTTAATCTGATAGAGTAGCCAAGAGACTACGGTTACTACCCCACAACAAACCCTTTTTTAAAAAATAAAATATATTTTTGGATTAAAGAAAATCCTTTTAAATGATGTGGAAGCTGTTCTAAAAATTTCCCTCGAAGCACAAGAATTTGAATGAAGCATAAAACCATTTGAACAACGAAAATTGTGATACAGCAAACCCATGGTTACTCTCGAAAGTATTAAAACATGCATGCATCTATAAGAATTATATATGCATTACATGTTATAACCAACATGAAATATATACAGAAAAGTATAAACTACCTAACAAAGACCAAATCGGGTCTAGCCAACAGCCACCTCCGGGCACCTCAAGGTCACCCAATAGAACCACGTATACCTGAAAAAGAATTTTAGAAAATCCCACACCGTGAGCCGAAGCCCAATAGAAAAAGACAAGAAAGCTGTAAAGCAGGCTATGCAATTATAAGCATATGAGCTCAACCACGGGAGCCAAAAAGGTTTTTCTCTCAAAAATCAACAATTTTTCATCAGGCCAACGCGAGCCTCAAAAAGGTTTTATCTCATAATATCTACATTTTCCATCCTTCAAACTATGCATATCATCCTAATAGATATCATGCCACAGTTAACGGAAAGTAGTAAATAAAACAGTATGCCCCACTCGGGTCACACAGCCGAGGAGAAAGATGTAAATAAAATTTTATGTACCAACTCTGTCCCGTATATAAAGGTAATAACTATAGACTCCTGCCCATTATCCTAGACCCAAGTCACACAGACTGGCTTGGTAATGAAAAGTTCTATACAGAGTTACAACAATAGCACCATTAACGGAGGCAACCGACTCAATTTACGGGCATGAAACCTAAGGGTCCAGAGAACCCACACATCGCTATTCATAGAGGCAATCGACTCAACTTACGGGGATTAACCCGAAGGTACAGAGCACCTACGCTGCGCACGTTTTTGAACTTTCACCGAGGAGCACTACAGGCCCACATACAACCACACACACTATGTCACGGTACATCTATGGATAACATTTAAAAACTCACAAAGCATTTTTACAACACATGTATAAAATGATCCAATCCATCAACTATGGAGATCAAAAACCATTTCCAGCAAAACATTTAAGAGTTGAGACTCAACCCCGCGGGTTAGCTCAAACCTCCAAAAAGCACGTTGTTCACCATTGTCCCAAAACACCTTGTTTTCAAACCACCTTTTAAAAACTACGGATATCAACATACCCATATCATGAAATAAATCGAGAAAGGCGTAAAAACTCACTTTTACCAAAAAACTAAGGTTTAAGCATGAAAACCACATTTGATGTATTTTTTACCCGGTGAAAATACGTATAATTACACAAATCACCCTTATATAGCAGTAGGGTCTAAAATCCTACCTCAGCGAGTCAAAAACTCGAAGTCTCAAAAATTAAACCTCGACGAAACAGAGATCTGTCCGGATATATGTGAAGCCCCCGGCACCAACAGCAAGAATCCGCAGTCCGTTCGCAGAAAATCAAGCCCCGGGCCCTCAAATTCTAGAGAGAAGGCAGAAAAATGGGAGAGAGAAATTAGATCTAGAAAATCAAAAATATCCCAAAATATCTTCACGCCTGATATTTATAAAAAAATGCCAAAAACCTTCAGTCTAGTCAACTGAATCCTTCAGTTCAGTCGATCGAACTCAAAATTCTAGGTTCAGTCGACTGAACCAAGCCCTTCAGTCGACCGAATTGCTGGGCAGTGTGTTTCCGACGCTAAAACTGGTTTTTCAACCTAAAACCAAGCTAAACGTGCCTCTTTCAAACCCAAACAAGTCTTAACGTTATCCAAACACGTGCCAAAAATGTACTTAAAATATTCTGGAGGTTATGAGATAACTCGAACACTTAATCATTCCAAACTGAAACGGGTCAGGGTCTCACAGTCATCATCAAAAGAAAGGTGGTATTTGGATAGTGAATGCTCAAGACATATGACGGGCGACAAAACTAATTTTCTAACCTTAACACATAAAGATGGAGGACATGTGACATTTGGAGACAACGCAAGAGGTAAATTATTGGTATAGGTAAGGTCGGCAAGGATTCTTCCCTATCTATTGATAATGTACTCCTTGTTGATGATCTCAAACATAATCTCCTTAGTATTAGACAAAGGCAATAGTGTAAAATTTTTGCATGACACGTGTATTATTGAAAACAAAGAAAATAATAAAGTCTTATTTGTTGCAAAGAGATTTGAAAATATTTACACTATCAATTTTGAAAATCTAAATTCTCAAAATGTTTAGTGTCTTTCTGCGGTAAATGAAACAAGTTGGTAATGGCATAGGAGGCTAGGTCATGCTAGCATGGATCTCCTATTCAAACTTGTCAAGAAGGATTTGGTTAAAGGATTGCTTAAGACTAAATTCATCAAAAACAAAGTTTGTAATGCTTGCCAATTTGGTAAGCATGCCAAAACTAGTTTCAAAAAGAAACAAAAAATTTTTACAAATAGGCCACTGCAATTACTTCATCTTGATTTATTTGGTTCTATGAAACCTCATAGTCTTGGAGGAAAAACATAATGTTTCGTTATTGTTGATGATTTTTCACGATATACATGGGTTTTATTTCTTGCAACAAAAGATGAAGTATGTCGTGTTGACTAAACTTTGTAAGAAAATTCAAAATAAAAAGGGCTATTCTATTCTACACATTCGTAGTGATAGAGGAGGAAAATTTAAAAACAAAGATGTTGAAAACATTTGTAACCAAAATGGTATTTCTCACAATTTCTCTGCACCTCAACCTCCTCAACAAAATGGGGTTGTTGAGAGAAAAAACTTATCTTTATAAGAAATGGCATATTCTATGTTAAATGAATACAAAATTCCTAAGTATTTTTGGAATGAGGCAGTTAATACTGCTTGCTATGTAATGAACCGAGTTTTCATAAGATACCATTTTAAAAAAACTCCTTATGAGCTATGGAATGGTAGAAAGCCCAACATTTCCTATTTTCATGTTTTTAGTTGTAAATGTTTCATTTTAAATAACAAAAATGAATTGGGAAATTTTGAATCTAAATTTGATAAAGGTATATTTCTTGGATATGCTACTAATAGTAAAGCTTATAGAGTGTATAATAAAAGAACTATGGCATTAGTTGAGTCCATTCATGTTACCTTTGATGAAGCTTACCATTTTTCTGCCTAAGACTCTAGTTGATGATGATTTAGACATTAGTAATGGAATGGAAGATATGCAAATCGAGGAGGACAAAGGTAAAAGTATTAAAATTGATGATGAACGTACGGACCTACCAAAAGAATGAAAAATAGTGAAGGATCACCCTATGGATCAAATCATAGGTGAGCCTTCAAGAGGTGTAAGTACTCGATCTTCATTAAAAAATATTTGTGAACACATTGCATTCCTTTCACAAGAAGAACCTAAAAATATAAATAAAGCTTTAGAAGATGAATCTTGGGTAACGGCTACACAAGAAGAATTAAATCAATTTAAAAGAAATGAAGTTTGAAATTTAGTTCCTAGGCCTAAAAATAATATAATCACTGGAACTAAATGGGTTTTTAAAAATAAAAATGATAAAAATGGTATTGTTGTCCGAAACAAGGCTAGGTTAGTCGCACAAGAATATAATCAACAAGAAGAAATTGATTTTGAAGAAACATACACACCCGTAGCTAGGATGGAAGCCATTCGCATGTTATTAGCATATGTATGATATAAGAATTTTAAACTTTTTTAAATGGATGTAAAAAGTGCGTTCTTAAATGGTTTTATAAATGAGTAAGTGTATGTTGAACAACCACCTGGTTTTAAAGATTATGATTATCCAAACCACGTATTTAAATTATCAAAAACATTATATGGTTTAAAACAAACTCCTCGAGCTTGGTACGTAAGACTAAGCAATTTCTTATTAGAGAATGGTTTTACAAGAGAAAAAATTGACACAACATTATTTACTAAGACTAACAAAGAAGATATACTCATTGTACAAATATACGTAGATATCGTATTTGGGGAGACTAAAGAGATTTTGTATAAGAAATTTTCCATTTGCATGCAAAAGGAGTTTGAGATGGGCATAATAGGAGAGCTCACCTTCTTTCTTGGACTCCAAATCAAGCAAGCGAAAAATGGAACCTTCATCAACCAATCAAAGTACGTACGTGAGCTGCTCAAGCGCTTGTAAATGGAAAAGAAAAAAGTTTTGGGTACTCCAATGTGTCCCTCAACTAAACTTGACAAAGACGAGCAAAAAAAATCCGTAGACACTAAGCTCTACCGAGGTATAATTGGTAGTTTACTTTATTTAACTACAAGTAGGCCTGACATCAACTTTAGTGTCTGTATGTGTGCACGATATCAAGCTTGTCCTAAAGAATCACACCTAATAGCTGTAAAACAAATATTAAGATATTTGGTTGGCACAATAGATATAGGTTTATGGTATCCAAAATTTACATCTTTTGAAATGACATGTTATTCTGATGCGGACTTTACTGGTTGCATAATTGATCATAAAAGCACTAGTGGCACATGTCATTTCTTAGAAAAATCTCGTCTCTTGGTTTTTAAAGAAATAAAATTCAATTTCTTTATCTACCGCTGAAGCCGAATATGTGGCCGCAGGTAGTTGTTGTGCACAAATTTTATATATGAAACAACAACTAAATGATTTTAAATTAACATATGATGTTGTACTAATTAAATGAGATAACACAAGTGCGATAAACATATCTAAGAATCCTATTTTGCATTCACGAACAAAACATATTGAAGTACGTCATCATTTTCTTCGTGATCATATTCAAAAAGGTGATATATTTTTAGAATTTTGTAAGCACTAGTGAACAATATCTATCTTTGCTAAACCTTTTAATGAGGATCATTTTATCATTATTAGACGAGAACTGGGTCTTATGCATGTTCATGAGGTTGTATGAAATTCTTTTCTTATGAGCGTAATGTTAAAATATTTTGTGAGCCCCTTCCATCAGTTGTGAATTAAAAGAATATTAGAAAGTCTGGAAAATCACAGACCAGTCAACTGAGGCCCAAATTCCAGTCGACCGAAGCTACCATTTCAGTCGACCGAACTGACGGGAATTAAAAATCCTGGAAGCCGAACAGTGTTTAAAATTCTATCACTTTTTTTTATTACCTCTCGACTTTTCTCTCCTTGGGCACGAAATTAGTTTATTTTGGCTTGAGAAAGGCTCCTTTCCCTCTCTCTCTCTCACTATATTGCACCCTAGTTTCTCAATCTCTCATGAACACTTCAATGGCACCTAGGGTTAGAGGAGGAAAGGGAAAATCCATTGCACGAGATGATTCAACCGAAGAGAATGACAAATGGTCAATTCAAGTAAAGCCAAAATCCTCTATAAGCATCATCTCCAATCCCTAGATCCCATCTTTGGTAAGATTCTAACTATGAGGTTCTTGGATTCAAAATTTCCTCGCGTCTTACGTCTTTTAAATAGAATAGGTTGGGCACCATATGTTTTCTATCAACCCAAGGGTATGTATCCTCAACTTACAAGATTGTTTTATGCCAATCTTTCACAAGACCTTACGCCAAATCCCAATGATCGTTCCATACACTTCACCACTTATCTTTATGGAAAAACTTACAAATTTTCCTATAAAGATATAACACGCCTTTTTGGTATGGATCGGGGGGATTTTGTGTGTTCACAAATCCACTCTCAATCATGGATCATGACCCAAGATTTCACTCCCGAAACCTTTTTGCCCTTGGTCATGACCGAACCCCCTGTGAATTTTGCTCTTCCTCCATTATATTCACAACTTACCCTAGAGGCCAAACTTCTTCACTTAATCATTACTTACAACATTGTGCCTCGTAGTGATTCTCGCACCTACATTTCTTATTTTGATTGTTACATTTTATGGTGCATCTATAAGGAAATTCGTCTTGATCTTCTATCTCTCATATGCCAATGGATGCTTTCCAAAGAAAGCTTGAAATGGCACATTCTTCCATATGGAGGTTTTCTCACACCTCTTTTTGAGCCTTTTGGCTTTTTCCCATCTCCTTCTAATTTTCTTTCACCAAAAATTTTGATTTTCCAACCACCACCGCTATCAAACAAATGGGTTATAAACTACAAAATGGTCAGTGGGTACCCAAAATCCAAAGGCAAGCACCTCAAGTCGTTCAAGATAGTGATGAGGAAGCCGAGGCTACTGCCTATGATGCTGATGTTCCACCCAGATCTCCTCCAGAACCTCCACATGTTCCTACCACCACTGATGATACTCCTATCACACCTTCTTTTTTAAAGAAACTGGTTCGCTCGTTTTCCAAACGCATTGACAAGAAACTTGACAAGATTAGCTCTCGCCTTGGTCACCTTGAAGCGGCTATGGGAATACCTCCCTCTGCTACCTCTTCACCCGCAGATGAGGATGATGATGATGATGATGCGGCCGACTCTTCTCACTCCACCTCTTTTTGATAATTCCAAAAGGGGAGAAACAAGGAAAGCTCCACTTTATTTTTCTTATAGTATGGAGAGCATTAGAGAATTTTTATTTTTAGATCATGTACTATGTCACGCCCTAAATTCCGGGCCACGTGAAACACCCAGAAACAACCAAACATACAACAAACTCGAGAATACACTCTCTTAAAGATAAATCATACATGCAATGTATATAAATGCCAAACGGAAACATTACACGGCTCCAACACCCGAAAACAAAATGTTATAAGCATACATGTAACAAAAGAACAAAAAGGGAAGACTACAGCTCTTCCACCTCTCCAGCACCTCCTGATCAACCAGGGTGACAGGTAACTGAAGAAAAGCAAATCCCACACCGTGAGCCAAAGCTCAGCAGATTCTAAACAACACGTGCAGTATAAGATAAACATGCTCGATACACGAAGTGCAATTTTTGACTCTCTTTCAAGCTAATAAAACAATTTGAAAACTATTTTAGATCACGACTCACCAGAGCCAGAAAACCATTCTCACACGCAAGGGAAAGCGAGGATAAAAACCATTTGTCAACTCATTAGAGCCATGAAAACGATTCTAGTATTACGACTCCCACCGACCGTTATTATAGTATTTCAACTCCCGTAGGTCGATAATACAATTTTTTAAAAAATTAGTCTATCTGTCCAAAAATATAATACATGCAATCCATGAATACGTGCCTCTTTAGGATCTCGTTTCAGCCTTCAGATATCGCACACACACCCACACCCGTGCCTCATCAAGATCTCGTTTCAATCCGTCAGACATCACACACACACACACACACACACACACACACCCATGCCTCATCAGGATCTCGTTTCAATCCGTCAGATATCGCGCACACACACACACACACCCGTGCCTCATCAGGATCTTGTTTCAATCCGTCAGATATTGCACACACCGGCTTTTGCAGCCTACCACATATGCCCACACACGGACAAGTGCATCATCAACCAGGATTTACATCTACTTGATCACAGATTCATCTAATCCATTTCATACACATATGCAAATCTAAACCATGAATTAAAGCATAAAACCATGTATTAACACGACGTTCCACAAACCACGTCACATACCTATAAAACTCTAGGTTTTAAAGCATAAACCATGTTACATATAACGATATCACCTTATACAATTCACTTACATATATTTCGTACATAAATTAACAGTTATAAATACGCACATAACAATGTATAATCATACACACAACGTCACCCGCCAAAACAAACCGATATGCACTCACAGGACAACCCACACGACCACCATTGGCCCAACCATTCACAACACGGCCATCACTGACCCACGACGCTCACCCGTGCCAAAACAAACCCAACATCAAGCCACGCACCTAATCGTGCATCCATAAGCCGCATCTACCATGCACATCACCCACGAGGGCGACACTAAAACGCACACCCGAGGCCACGACACGACCCCCGAAATCACCACACAACCAGCCAACCCCAAAAGGAATCCACAAGTATCTAAATCAAGTAATTCTCATAAATTAATCAATCGAATACTATAGGACACCAATTAGAAATCAAGGAACCAACCCAAAATCACAAACCAACAGCCCACAACCTCAGTCGACCGAACCCCACCTCCAGTCGACCAAACACCCTACTAGAATACCTTAAAATGCCAAAACACTCGGTTCAGTCGATCGAACCCCCCAGTTCATTCGACCAAACCCCGTGGTTCAATCGACTGAACCTCGACAGAACCTAATTCTGAGCTACGGGTTTCTACATCCAAACCCCGATTCGAAGCCTCCGAACTCCAAACCAACATCCGAGAACACCCACACACCTAGGCCTAACACCGAGACCTCAAAAGAAACTCCCGATACCCGATTTCATCCACCAAAATTGCCAAAATAAGGTTTTAAATCCAAAAATCCAACTTTGAAACAAACGCAGATCTACAGCAATCTACCCGTTTAAAACACCCATGTTTACCTATAGCACCCTTATACAACAGTAGGGTCTAGAATCCTACTTCGGTGAGTTCAAAACTCAATGTCTCAAACCACGTGCAAAATCGAGCTTCGCCGCAATTGAAATCTAATCAGATAGTTATGTAGCCCACCGTGCCAAAAGAAAAGATCCACTATTGGATCACTAAAAACTGAGCCCCGGGCCCCCTAGAACTTAGAGAGAAGGCAGAGAAAAAATTGAAAACTTACAGGAGAAGTTTTGAAAAATATCTTTATGAAAATATCTAACTCCAGATATTTATATGTCTCCAAAATATCTTTTTTTAAAATTTTTTGAGAATCGTGCCACAACGGCCTACGGCCCCGGGATCCTACCCCGCATGCATATCTAAGCCCGATCATCCATCAAAAGCAGTAAAAACATGCTGCAACGAAAACACGGAACGCACGTCCGAAAATGCCGAAAAAAAAAACTGGCCAAAGTCTCACATACTAATACTACTCTTATGTTGTTTATGGTTATGCTACACTTTATCATGCTTATTATGCTTGGCTTTTATTATGCTTGGATGGTTATGTTTATTATGCTTATATACTACTCTTTCCATGGTTATTTGATTGATCTTGAATTGAACATCTATATTGATCATAAGGCTTGCCGTTTGAACGAAATGAACTTCAAATCTTCACAACTTATGCATATAGTAAGGGGGGATTTCTAAACTCTCAAAGATTATTACTCAGGCTTATTCTTAGGGGGAGCTTTACTTAAGCTTTTCTACATTATTTTGCTTGTATTTGTCATCATCAAAAAAGGGGATATTGTTGGCCTAACAAGGCTTCAATAACCAAATTTTGATGATAACAAACTTATATATCTAATTGTGCAAATTGAGTTTGGTTACAGAAAATATACACTTAGCACAATTCAAAATATACAATAGAAGCCATGACGCATAATTCCAAATCAAGATTATTTGGCGACAAGTTTTTATGGAACAAATGCAAAAAGGATTGAGACATTGAAGACTTGAAGAATATGTTGTAAATTTCATCTTGTTCGGATCATTGTACATTCTCATTATTTCTTGATTATTACTTTGAAGCTTATAGGAATCCTAAAAATGATAAAAATATTTTTCCAAAACAAAAATGATCAAAATCTTTTTGGAAAATGAAAATCTGGATTTTTAATGATCCAATCGACTAAGGCACTATAACCAGTCGACTAAATGGACTACCAAAAATTGATTTTCAGATCCATATCAGTTCAGTCGATCGAACTTCAGGCCCAGTCGACTGAAGTTAAGTTCAGTCGATCGAAGGAGTGTCATCAATCGATCGAACAACTTAAAAATTGAATTTTTCTGAAAAACGGCTAGTTTGATAATTCTATACTAGCCCAACGGCTACTTGATTTCTGGAGCCTATAAATAGAGGCCTTGTGCTAGTGTTTCAACCATCCAAAGCCTCTCAAACATCTCTTACTGTATTACTTCATTGCTCTTCAATTCTTGAGTTTTTCATACACATTTTTTAGAGAAAAATCATTTAGAATTCTCATTGAGCTTCATAGTCATATTCTATTGAGAAGTGAGTTTTAGAGTGTTCATTGTTTTGTACTTACTTGCTCATCCAAGAAGCGTTCTTTGTATACTCTTATCATTCTTGTTTCTTGTCTGTGATTGAGAAAAGCGTTTCTCAAATAGAGGTTAACCCGCCTATAAGAATTAGGATTGCTTGAGAAGGGTACATTCTCAAGATAGACTACTCCGCCTAGACTAAGGAGAGAGATTCCTCCGCCTATTGAAGGAGAGGTAGTAAAAATCCTCATAGCGGTTGGCTTGAGGCAAGAATGTAGGCCGTTGCGCCGAACCTTGTAAAAATCGTGGTGTCATCCTCATTCTTGCTTTACTTTATATTTTCTTTATCGTACTATTATTGTTTGTTGCACCACTGCTTTGTTCTTGTATCATCATTTCTTAAGATAAGAAAAGAATTGAATCTAGTAATCAAAAAATTTTAATTTATCTTTATAGTCACACTTTGATTCGTCTAATAAAAGGGTTTCGTTTATTTATGCTTTAATCTTCATACAAGAAGCTAAACTTGCATATTAATATTAGTCGTATACTTTAATTAAAAGGGGGATATATTTGAAAGTTTTCTTGCAAGCTATATTTGAGCTTTAAGTTCTTCAAAAAAGTTTTAAATTATGTTTTCTTCAAACTAAAAGGACTTTAAGAATTAGCATCCTTATTTTTGCTTAAGTCTTTTTATTGTTCATTTCAAATATACTTGTATTTGAATTCTAGAAGTCATATTAAAAACATATTAAACTTGAAAGCTATACTTTAAATTGCTAAAACTAATAAAGTGTTGTATTTGATTAACAAGAAGTTTAAACTTTGTCTACACTTGTTCTTAAATATTTTAACACAAAGTTTTTTGCTTCTAAGTTTAAAACAAATTTACTTGTAATTTAAATAAGTAATATTTTTGTGAACTAAAGATCATATACTTGTATTTTTAATTTAAAATTTTAAATACCTAATTCACTCCTCTATTGGGATTACACACGTAATATCAAAGAGATCGAAAAAGCCTTGAAAAGTTAGCGGTTCTATGCGGCAGCACTAGTGAGCGGCGGTAGTATGTTCTAGGCAATTTTTTGGCAATTTTTGAGCTATTTTCAAGCAGATTTCTTCATAGAAAAATAGTACTTTTTGAGAACTTTCTTTTGATATAAAGTACGTCAAAAATGGAGTTCGGAAAGAGGTCGAAAAAGTCTCTAAAAGTCAGCAGCGTAGTGCTGTGGCGGGCAGTAGTGTTTTTTGAGATTCGGGCCATTTCTTCAGCCATTTTCAGTACTGGTTTCAAGCATATTTTTTGACAAAAGAATTTTATATTTCGAGAGCTTTCTAACGATATAAAATTCGTCGAAAACGGAGCCCGAATAATGTTGTAGGAGCCGCTTGAAGGTGGCGGCAAGGTGGTGCTGGCAGTGGCTGGTGGTTGCCGGTGACTTTCTCTTTCTCAGAGTTGATTTTGATGTATATTTTGATATATACGAAACTGGTATGATATAAATTGATATATCAGATAGTATCAGGAAAGCTTGATGCAATCAAGACACTGAATCAAATGCGAACGAGGATTAAAATAGTTGATTCTCTTAGGGAGACTGAAACACCTCAGTGTTTTACTTGGATCATAAAATCGGGTATATGCATATCGTGTTTATATATATATAAACTGCGTGGATGATTACATATCTGTTTTATTTATCTTGTTAATTTAATTAATTCAAATATTCTGTTTTATTTAAAATATTTTGTAATGAAAAATAAAATTAAGGTTTTTTAATTAATTAATTTTAATTAAATGAAAAAATTTTAAAAATTTTATTTTTTACAAAATATCACGTTTAAGATGTTTTGTTTAATCCGATATCTTGAAAAAATGTGGGAATTAATTCTAAATTTTGAATTAATTAAATAGAAAAATATTTAATCGAAATAAATTATTATTTTTTTAAAAATGTGGAACGAAAAATAA
>JAOTRH010094809.1:0-16304 GCA_034768845.1 Heliamphora exappendiculata
CCATCACGAACCACAATTCTCACCCAGGAGAAACATCAGGTGGTACACCAATGTCCCAGACAAGGTTTCACACAACCAAAAACCAATCCGGCATCAAAACTCACGCAGTCGCCAGACTCCAACGAGTAACTTGGCCAAACATGTCACGCAGATAGGAGATTTTCTAGGTATCCAAAACCTTGACAAACCCAACCACATTGTCCGTGCAACCGCACGTCACTACACGTCTGAACGTCTTACCCTCAGATCGCTGTTTCCAAAACTGCAGACTAATTTCATGTCGAACATGGTCGCCGTCATCAGACAAATCAACAAAAGACTGTCATCAGACATCAAACCATATACGCCTAACACATACAGCAAACCTGTGGGTCCACAATAGCAAACTATTCGGGCCTAAGATACCAACTAAGACTTGCATCTTACACTTAGCAATTTTCTCACACCCAAACCTCAACATGGCCCTTCCGTTCCCAACCAAACAATAGCGTCGGTCCGAACAGGCTACACCACCCAAGGCTTCTCCAACATCATACTCTCGGAACTACCAATCATACAAACAATACGTATGCCGAAGCACAACACTTACCACAGTTGACAACCACTTCTTGACCCCAAGAACACTGAGCAGTTCCAAATCCCAAATAGGACCCAAGCCATACTCACAAAAATCTACCCAAAACCCCACCTTACGCACATCACAGCCGCATTGTTCTGACAAACTCTCGCTTCACCAAGAGCTAGAAACACAACCATACGCACACAACAATCAACGATCCTCAACTGATCCATGCAAAAGAACTTTACTTCTCAACACCAACTCCCTTATCGACAAGAATCATCACAAGCACTCCTGTCTACCAACCGAACTTTACATGGATCACAATCCAAATGGTTCGACCACCCATTAAAACCACAAAGGATTAGTCCAACCATCATCCAATCACAGCGATACAAGTTTTTGAGTCACAACTCTTGGGTCACACACGGGTACAAACCCACTGAGATTCCATAGTCTCAGAACATAACCAAATCTGAACCAAACAAGAACCTGGCATCTTTATCCAACTGAGATGAAACAACTCACACCAGATAGTCGTCTACAAGACAATCGTCCACAACAAAACTCTCTCTCCCGTTCCATCTCAAGGAAAGATAAAGGCCAACAAGAAACCACGATCCAACCTCAGCGTATTCCCAATACTCATCAACACTTAGCCTCTAAGAACTCTGCAAGTCCTACCTCGAGGCCACATCGACTACAGTCACACAGCTGCTGTCAACCACGATCACGATACTTAAATCATCCGCTACACCAAGCTCTCAACGCTCAGACCTCATTCACACACGTGAACACCATCCATCCGCATACCTGGCATAACACATACCATTGCGCCCAAAATCTCACTTCACAAGGTTGCACCACATAACCTAACTCCTGCTAGGCAAACCACAATCACGTTACAGCCTCGAGCTCACTATCCAAGGCACAGCATCAAACAAAGGAAACCCAATTCTGAGACTTTTCATTTAGAGTTACTAATAACCCCGACAACCATGCAGACACCTTCCGCACTTTCGCTTACAAGAACACATCGATCATCAGCATCGTACCCTACAATTTCTCACCTATCACCTCAGACCAGCCAAATCACACGGTCCATTGATGAACCTCATCACTCCACACCTCGCTCTCATGGGTAAATAACATACCCATCTCTGAACCTAAGGTGGAACACAAACAACCTCCAGACATCTCATACCCAGGATGCGTCATCTCAGCACTAAGCCAACCACATGAACCTCGCACGGTTCCCAAACGCGATCTCCTAATCACTAAGATATCGGCCAAACCATTGACCTTCCTTCCCCTAGGAACCTCACAACACTGATACTCGTCGTAGGAACCCTTACATTCCCATACAGCCATAACCCGTGCTCTTCCTAGCATAACAGCAATTCATACTCATCCCCATATCCATGAGCTCACTCACTCATAACTCAATTTTTCAAACCTCAAAACGTATACAACATCTAAGGTCATCAGACTACTCAGACTACCAACAACATCCTACTGACCACCATCGATATCCTAACTACCAAGAAACATCTCCAGAACCACGCGTTCTTCCATCTCAACATACGCTCGGCCAAGGATCTCTACGCTCCCATCCACTATGTTTTCGTTTATACCTCGTCCCGAGTACACGGCTCAAGACATAGCATGGCTCACGACATATCTAATCCGTCACAAGGCCAGAACCACGTATACCAAGACGTCGAAGGGATGTCGCTATCCCAAATCTAATCACATCGACTGATTTCCCAGGGTCTTCGACACCCCATCACCTCGACTCACAAGGTCAACCATGACACAACTCCAACATCCACTAGCCTACTCTCGAGGGGAGCTAATTACTATAACCAAGCCACCAACTAGGCTTCATCTGCACTTGAACAAACACTGCTCGTACTAACACCTAACAGATACCAACTGAGGCCAACCTCACACGGTTGATGAGTTCCACAACATACCAGGCGATCGGCGCTCAACCAACAAATCTAGAGAGAAGACAAAAAAAATGGGAGAGAGAAACCAGATTTGAAAATCAAAATATTCCAAAATATCTCCACGGTTGGATATTTATAAAGAACGCCAAAAATCCACTGTTCAGTCGACTGAATGACGCTACTGGAAATGCCAAAAATCTTAGCTGACAAGGTTCAGTCGACTGGGCCAAGCTCCTCAGTCGATCGAACTGCTGGATAGTGCATTTTTCTGTGTAAAAATTGATTTTTTAGTTTAAAACCAAATCAAACAAGCCTCAACGGAACCCGAACAAGCGCCAAGGGTGCACTTAAAACATTACAGAGGTTTCGAGATAACTCGAACATTTAATCATTTAGAAATGAATCGGGTCGGGGTCTCACACATATGCATTATTCTTCAACTCCCTGCCTGGTCGACCTGATGCCCTGAACGTTAATCCGTTTCAGGAATTGTTGGAAAGACGGACAACCCTTACTGACTGTACGCTATCATAGGTGCAGTAAAAGAGTTCGGGCGTACTGTTTGACCATTTTTTACATGGGAGGTATATACTCGGCTCTATTCAGAAAGCAATTGACCAAAACTGACCTTTTGCATATAGTGAACTTAGAACTCCCCATATTAGATGTTGCTAACCCTAGTAGGATTATGTGATTTTCTTTATTGTATGTTTTGTTTGTATATTGTTAGGATTGTTTTGATCAAGTTTAGGCTAGTTCTTTCTCTGGGTTCGACCCGGGTCTTTTGTTATCCTTTGCTTAGGCTAGCTTTTCCTTCGAGTTCTTACCCAGGTTTTGTTTTAGTTTTTTTAACCATATTCCATTTTTCTTAGCGTAGTTTTTCTCCCGAGGTCATGCCCGTGTTTCGTTTTAAAGCCTCCAGGGTAGTTTCTCTCTCCCCCGTGATCTTCTCGGGTCGTTAGTTCCATCCCTCTTAACATAGGCTCGTTTCTTTCAAACCCTTGTCAAACCCGTGAGAGTAATTTTCCTACCGTTGGGCTGTCCAATTTTTCTTAATTTTTTTAGGTCGAACCAGTCCGGTCAGTGTTGCTTTGTTTCCCTGCCCAAGTGCTGCCCATTTTCCCATTTTAGATGAGCTTTTCCTCTAGCATTTAGTTCATTCCCCTTCTTAACCATCTTTTTGGTTTTCAGGGTACCATGTTATGCCACCGGCACGAGCCCAACTAGGGCATTGTTCCAGTCTCCGTGTTTATTTGCTCATGATTCACTATTTTGAAAATTCGAGATATTTGCTATCTGTTGCTAGAATGCTTGCCCGGGAGGAGTCTGATACTAGTTACTCTGCTTTTGGGATCTAGGTGTTCTCTGTGAGTTTACCATTGGGCCGAGAAAATTACAGTCAACACACGTTTAGGTAAGGTCAGGATCGGAAAGACTCTGTAGCGTACCCAAATAGTCAGTTGAGATGGCAGAAAATGAGGTGAATGTGACAGCCCTAATGAGGGCAATAGCTGATATACAACGAGCCATAGAGCAACAGACCTAGGCTCAAGTGCAATCTCAGGCACAAATCTGGGCGATTCAGGCCCGTATTCCTCTTGTGAACGGGCAACCAGATGACACGAATGAAAATATAGAAGACTTTTAGGATGACAATCAGGTCCCCGATGGGCCGCAAGTTGTTCCACCACCACCACGGAACCCTCGTCAGATAGTAGTTGAGGAAGAAAACATTGCGCTGTCTAGAGAATCTGCATTGATTGAGAAGATCGACAGGTTGAAAAAGATCCTTAAAAAGGCGAAAGGGATTGAAGAATACATGCTAGATGTCGGAGAGCTATGCTTGTTCCCCGACGCTAAACTACCGAAAAAGTTTAAAATGCCAGACATGGAGAAATTCGATGGAACTAGAGACCCCAGGATTCATCTCCGAATGTATGTTGGCACCCTCTCGCCAATGGAAATTGATGACTAGTTGAAGGCCCAGCTCTTTCACCGATCTCTTTTTAGGGCAGCCTAAAAATGGTCCTCTCGCTCGACGTAGCAAGGACCAGAACTTGGGAGGATATAGCTACGGCCTTCATCAGTCAATATAGTTACAATGTCCAACTAGACGTACCTGCCCGACAGCTCGAAACGACTTGACAGGAGAACTGAGAGACTTTTGTTGATTTTCTGATCCGGTAAAGGGATAAGGCCGCCAAGATGATAAACTGGCCCTCTGAGAAAGAATAAGTAAGGATAGTGATGAAGAACCTGCTGTCCCCGTTTAAGCGTTATTTGATCACGCAGCCACTCTCTACATTCGAGCAGTTGTTTGATGCTAGGGTTCAGATAGAAGATGCAATCCAGTCCGGGGATATTGAAAAGCCTAAGCCAAGCCAGAAGCCCAGAAGGACTTTTCCCACAAATAACCAGAACTAATCCCCTACCACCAATCTCGTGTCCCGCTCAAATGAGGTAAACCTGCTGAACCCATCCTCTTTCGCCAAGCAGTCCAATAATGCCCAACAGTCAGATAACAGCCAACAGCAACAGAGGCTAAGGAGGGTGTTTACGCCCCTCAACATTTTTTTATCCATCGCTTTGAATCAACTCGTCAAGAAAGGGCTCATCAAACCATTAGACCCCATGCCCGTACCCGATCCCCTGCTGTCGAGATTCAATGCTTCCCAATACTATGCCTTCCATCAAGGTCCTGGGCATTTGACTGATAAGTGCATGAGGCTATGTCATGAGATCTAAAATCTCATTGACAACAAAGTGATCCTGCCACCATCCGCTACTCCAAAATCGAACGTAACGACCAATCCCTTGCTGAATCATGCCAGGCAAGCTGGGATAAATTACATATCTTTGTGGGAATCGGAGGACCCAAGACAGTACATCTGTTCAGTACACCTATCACGCCCTCATGTGTCAATAACTGAGGATTACAAAACATGCTCATTCATGATGGTTAGAGACAGTCGAGACAGGATGAAAGAATAGAATGATAATGCATAGGAATGGCATCAACTGATAATTCAAACCTACCAACAAGAGGAGGAGCGCAATGAAGAAGATGACTGGCCATTGGATTACCCGAGTCGACCTTATGGGTTTGGCCATGTACTTGATGGAATCACCCTTCCCTAACTTTTTTTAGGAGAAAGTGTACGTCGACGAAATGCAGTCCTACTGGCTGGCAAGAATCGTGTTGAAATCAGATAGAGTAGAGTGGACTGACTTCTGGGCCGCTCGGGAACAGCAGGTAGACTTTATCGAAGAGGATATCTTGGAGGAAATTGATAACACACGGGCTATCGAAGACGACGAGGAAAGAAGGAAAATGGCTGATTTTAGTGACCTAAATGATTTGTGGGTGCTTGAAAGCCCTCTGTACGTAGAAGAAGTGAGACAAACTGATAATGTGATGTCGGGATTATGGGATCCCGAAGACGACGTGAAACACATAACTAGAAGTGAACAACATTTCAAACCAGCCCGACTGAAAAAGGGGCAACCAAGTGAAAAAAGAAAGGAGAAAGAACAAGGGGAGGAGGATGATACTGTATTGAGACATTTGAAAAAGACGCAAGCCAACATCAGTTTCTAAGGCTTATTGATGGCTTTGCATAAGCACAGAAAAGCCATTTTGAGGGTGTTGAACAAGGCCAGTGTCCCGATAGATGCAACCCCCGAGCAGCTCATTGGGCTTATTCTACCAACCATCGAACCAAAAGTCATTTCCTTTTCTGATAAGAACTTGCCCGTTGAAGAAAAAAGTCACAACAAGCAACTTAACATCATTGTCAAGTGCCTAGAAAAATGGGTCCTAGTAACCCTCATTGACAATGGGTCTGCCTTGAACATTTGCCCATTGAGAACGACTTTCTACTTAGGGATGAGGTCAGACCAGTTCACTCCATGCAATCAAGGGGTGCGAGCCTATGACGACACAAGAAGGGATGTATTAGGATTGGTGTCCTTCACCATTTCAGTAGGACCTCTGGAGACGTCGATTGAGTTTCACGTGCTAGATGTGCCGGCCTCCTTCAATCTACAGCTTGGCAGGCCGTGGCTGCATGACCTAAATGTCCAGGCGATACCGTCAACCCTTCACTAAAAACTATAATTGATAAAGAACAGGACAATTTTGACTATCCACGAAGAAGACAGCATTCACCCCTGAGAGGAGGAGAGGGCACAACTCTGTTGAAAGTTCAGAATAATGAAAACGATGTATTGCTTAGTGGTTTTTGATTTTATGAAGAACAGGCTATTCAGATGCTGATGAATGAAGAAGAAAGGTATGTCAACCCGCGGGCTATATCAATGATGAGAAAAATGTCCTTCCCGGGCATGGGATTGGGACGTAAACATTAGAGAATCCCGGAACCCATTCAGGTATTTTCGACTTCACTTCTTTTTGGTCTCAGGTATAAACCAACGTAAGAAGATTTGGAAGGGCCTAGAAATGGGCGAAAGGCCAATTATTCTGGGACACTTAACGGGTACTTCATCAAGGAAGGAGAAGATTTCCCATATTGCGGGGTTTTAGAGTCATGGGTCAATGAGAAAACCAATCAAAAGCTGCCATAGTTGGAGATTTTTTTCAACCACCAGCTGTCTGACACGGAAGAGGAAGAAATAGTGGAAGGAGAGAAGGAAGAAAAGAGGGTTTAAGAAAAAGATTGGGCCGACAAACTTAACAATACCGACCTGGGAGTGCTGTTCAACGAGAAGATGACTCAACTGTGTATAACTGAATTAGACTGCTTCATGATGGGCTTCAACGCACTGGCAGATTGCACCAAGCTCATCGTTGACGCGGCTACAAAAGAAGTAAAAAACTGGACCCTCGAGTCTTGTAATACGCAAGTTGTCTATCCTAAGTCCAAGTTTAAGTGGGAATCTGTAATTGAGGGCACAACTGTTAGTGCTTTTCTCCCAGCTTTTACCATCGAGTTTGTAATCCCTTATGTTTTTAATGAAATGAACAAGATTTTTGGTTACTCTGCTTTTTTTGATTTATTTCATACGCTTTCTAATAATTTTGAATTCGACGGGGATATTCCCGAAAAAATAAAACTCTTAATAAAAAGAGAAGAAGAAATACGTGCCCAACTAATAATTAAAGAAACTTTGTCAGTAAATTTGGGTAATGGAACTAACTCGCAAAATATTTAAATTGATTCTTCTTTATCCATAGTTGAACAAGAGTAATTAGTAACTTTATTAAAAGAATTCAAAGATGTATTTGTGTGGTCTTACGAAGATATGCCTAGAATTGATCCTGATATTGTCCAACGTCATATCCCCTTATACCCTGATGCTAAATCGGTCAAACAAAAATTAAAACGGATTCGGCCAGAATGGGCTCTACAGATCAAAGAAGAAGTTGCCAAACAGATCAATGCTGGATTCTTGATGGGAACCGAGTATCCAAAATGGGTATCCAACATTGTATCGATTTTAAAAAAGGGCAGTCATAACCAAGTCTGTGTGATTTTTTGGGACCTCAACAAGGCTTGCCCGAAAGACGACTTCCCACTGCCGCACATTGACGTCTTAATAAATAGTACAGCAGGACATGCTTTGTTATCATTCATGGATGGATTCTCTGGGTACAACCCGATTTTGATAGATCCTGAAGACAGAAAAAAGACGGCATTCACCACACCTTGGGGCACCTATTATTATTGTGTAATGCTATTCGGTCTAAAGAATGCAGGACAATCTATCAAAGGGCTGCCACTACCTTACTACATGACATGATACATAAGGAGGTAGAAGTGTACGTGGACGATATGATAGTCAAATCAAAAGACCGAGATGGCCACATCACAGCACTGCAAAAGTTCTTTGAAATGATCTGAAAGTACAAGATGCGGCTCAACTCACAGAAGTGTGCATTTGGAGTCACTGCCAAAAAAATGCTTAGGTTCATGATCACTCAACGAGGTATTGAAGTCGACCCTTCGAAGATCAAAGAAATTTTGAAGATGCCTCCTCCGAAGACCGAGCGGAAATTAGGGGCTTTCTAAGAAAGATCCAGTTTATCAGTCGGTTCATCACAAAGTTGACAACTACCTGTGAGCCGCTCTTCTGCCTGCTAAAGAAGGAAGTCAAGTTTGAATGGGATCAGAAATGCCAAGATGCCTTTGACGCAGTCCGGTAGTACCTACAAAATTCACTTGTTCTAGCTCCTCCTGAACCTGATAGGCCACTGATCCTTTACTTATCGGTGACTGACTCAGCTATGGGATGTATGCTGGCACAAGAAAGAGAGAGAGAGAGAAACTAGAATTGAAAAGGCCGTCTACTACTTAAGGAAGAAGATGATCGGGTCAGAAATACGATACACCCCGCTGGAAAAGACTTGTTGGGCCTTGGTTTAGGCTTCCTGAAATCTGAGACATTACATGCTATCTTTCACAGTGAATATCATCTCCCGGAATGACCCATTAAAGTACCTATTCGAAAAGCCGACACTAATAGGAAGGTTGGCTCGATGGTTGCTATTGTTATCGGAATTTGACCTCCAATATGTTATTCGAAAGTCAGTCAAAGGCATAACAGTGGAAAATTTTTTGGCCGACTAACCAGTTGAAGGAGATGAAGACACAGAGTTTCAGTTTCCTGATGAACAGTTGATGGAAGTTAGGGATGACTAGTGGACTCTATATTTTGATGACGCATCCAATCAGTATGGCTATGGAATAAGAGTCATTTTTGTCACTCTTGACGACTCACACGTCCCCTTGTCATTGAAGCTCAATTTCGAAGTGACCAACAATCAGGCCAAGTATGTAGCATGTTTGGCTGGATTAGAGGCAGTCCTGGAACTAGGGGCAAGAAAATTGAAAGTCATCGGAGATTCAGCACTGGTGGTTTCACAAGCACAAGGAGAATGAAAGGTCAGGAACTTAACCTTGATTCTCTACTATCATGAGCTAGAGAAGCTAATACCGTGTTTTGAATCAGTGATCTTCATCCATGTACCAAGACTACAGAATAAGTTTGCCGATGCACTGGCCACACTAGTATCCATGATTGGCATACCATCCGGAGTCCGGATGAGGCCTTTAATAATTGAGCAGAAGAGAAAGCCCGCATATGAGATGACAGCCACTATTGAAGAAAGCACTAACAGGCTTTCATAGTACTTTGGCATTAAGAACTTCGTAGAGAAAGGAGAACAGCCCAAGTTTGCCAGCAAGAAGGACAAAAGGATAATACGACGATTATCTGCGCAGTTTCTCATTTACAGTGGTAAACTGTACAAACAAGGACATTCTGGAGTCAACAAGTTATGTGTAAACACTGAAGAGGGCCAAAAATTGATGAAAGAAATACACGCAGGAGTTTGTGTACAACACATGAGTGGAAATATGCTAACCAAGAAAATCCAACAACAATGATACTTTTGAATGACAATGGAGACAGACTGCATCCAGTTTGTGAGAGGGTGTCATAAGTATCGGATTCATGCAAATCTTATGCACGTTCCCCTATTTTAACTATACAACCTGACGTCACCATGGTCGTTCTTAGTATGGGGCATCGATGTGATTGGCAGAGTAACACCAAAAGCATCCAATCGACACGATTTTATTTTGGTGGCCATTGACTGTTTCACCAAGTGGGTAGAAGCACCTTCTTACTAAGTATTGAAAGCCTCCCATGTTGCTAAGTTTATCAAGAAAAACATCATTTGCCGTTACGGGGTCCCCCATGAGGTCATCTCGGATAACGGCTCACATTTCCAAGGGGAGGTCCTAGACTTTTTGAGGAATACTACATAGTGCCTCACAAGTCCTTGCCAAATCGGCCGCAGACCAACGAGGCAGTCGAGAAAGCAAACAAGAATATCAAGAAAATTTTACAAAAGACAATCAACTCACACAAAGATTGGCCGGAACATCCACTATTTGTACTATGGGGATACCGAATGTCAATCCGAACTTCAACAGGAACAACACCATACTCTCTAGTGTATGGGATGGAAGCCGTACTCCCCATTGAAGTGGAAATTCCCTCACTAAGAGTAGTGGCCGAGCCGATATCTTAGAAGCAGAATGGCAAAGGAACCGGATGAAAGAATTGCTCTTGTTTGATGAAAAAGACTGCAACCTTATTTCATGTACAAGATTACCAAAGGAGGATAGTTCGGTCGTTCAATAAAAAGGTCAAAACTCAGAATCTCAAAGAAGGAGATCTGGTTCTTATGGAAATTAGGGCTCCTATTTTTAACCCGAGAGGCAAGTTTAAACCAAACTGGTCAAGACCGTTTCTCATCAAGACCATCATGACCGATTGTGCAGTCATCATTATGAATTTGGATGGCAATGTGTTCTCCATTCTAGTAAATCTCGATCAACTAAAAAGTTACTATTCTTGAGGTAAAAATAAAAAGAAAATAAAAGCTCGCTGATTTGAAAATTAGAGCAGCCCGTGAGGCCAAAAACTCGAAAGGGTGATCTTGGCAAAAATTAGAGCATCACAAAAGGAGAATGTCAATACCCGAGCAAAAACCAAGCTTGAACTACGTTATGGTCTGATTCCATCTTTTTGGGATACGTAGGCAGCTTCTTTTAAAGGAGTCCGGCCACATTCTTTGTTTTTAACCATTTCGAATCTAAATAAGACCAATGCAAATTAATTTCTGAATTTTGATAATAAATTCATTAAAACTTTGAATAAATTTAAACCATCTTAAACATAAAGTGGGAGTTTATCATTACTTTAATCAGAATTACAAAGTTTTTGAATAAAAGGGAGGGCACGCGAGTCCCAAATTCTACGAAAAAAAAAGGAGAGCTATGAAATTTTCAAAATAAAGCAGAGATGCTCAAATTCTTCTCCTTTTCACTGCCTGTTTCCCCTCTTCCTTGTCATTCTTCTCCTTATTTTGTAGTAACCACGTCTTGTACTCAGCAGAAAGCTTGGGACACTGCAGTTCTTGCATCTCCATCAGTGAGCGAGACGGCCAAGCATCCTAATACAGTGTCAAAAATGGGGCCCACAGTACAGACGAAGATAAACGGCCTCGAATATGGCGAGCGATGACCTGACTATGACCGAACTACCGCATGATCCGACAGGGGTAGTAGAAAGTAGTCTGACGTAGGACAACTAGCAGCACACTAGGATGATCCATAGTAATCAAGGTCATGACAGGGATCTACCACCAAGGGCACTGCCAGGTAATGTCTAGGCCGGTCAGAGAGGAAAGATACTGTCGCCAAGCTGCCTCGATGTCACATATCTGATAACGGGGGCAGTAAAGCAGTAGCATTATGCCTATCAGTAGGAGGCTTCTGTATAAGGTTCACCTTCTCCATCAGCCAGATCTGTAGCAAGAGTTAAGACAGAAAGAGAAAGGCTTTGCAGTATGGCAGTGGACTTAATAGAGAGAAAGATGTTGGGCTTACCTGAAAAAGTAAGGAGCTGCGAGCAAAGGTGGTGGTCTCACCACAATGAAAAGCGTCTAAGCCCAGCAGTGTCTTGGCTAAAACAAGCAGCACGAAATCCCTCCCCATCCACATATGTCCTGCAATATCAACCAAGGCGCAACTAACTCGCCCCTCAGAAGGGGCAAGAAGATACCGGGCTAGAAGGCAGAAGCAAAGTGCGTAGTGTCGTCGTAGCTAAAAGTTGAGATCACTGAGGTTACCAGTAGGATGAAACCTCTCAATGAGCCAGGGAAGGTCAAGGCAGTCACTCGAGGTCAGAAGAGAAGCCTCCATCTTAAATAGATAGCAGAGTTGCATCACCCGCTATCGAAATGAGAGAAAGAAAGTCGAAACCACAATAGTGCTCCATGGGGCCAAGTCCAAAATGGCAGCAAATTTCTCTACTGTGGGGTAGAGTTCTTCAAGGCCAAACCAAAAAATATGAGACTGTGGATCCTACAGTTGAGTAGCAACCAACAATAAGGAACTGTTAATCTCTACGGCCCTCAGTGAGAAAAGTGCATTCAAGCCAAATGGGGAGAAGTTCAAACGTTCAATGTGGAAAAATGCTTCAATCCATAGAGTAAGAAGAGAAGCCATTTGAGTCAGAATAATAGCAAATGGGGCTTTCAGGGCTATATTTATAACGTTGGAAAAGCGAAAAATCAAAATTTTTGCAAAAGGCCCATTCAAAGTGGCGCCCACTGTCTTGAAGGTGGCGACCGCCAACTCAAAAAAGCATAGTACAGTGAGATCATTTCTTTAACCAGGCGACCGCCAAGTTGAAATAGGCGACCGCCAGGTTAACAATTTTAGAAAATGGAGACCGCCATGTTGTATTATGGCGTCCGCCATGTTTTCATATGGCGGGTGTGGGTTAGTTCGCAGTTTGTATGATTTGTATTAGTTGTGGCATCTGAACCATACATCCATGACAGTTTGAGTAGTAAAATAAAAGAGAACCATATAAGAAAAAGCATATAAGGAAATAAATGGCACGAAGGCCCATAATATGTCAGAAAGTGATAAAATGTAAAGACTGGGGCACCCAGGCCCAATAAACTATAAAATCAAGAAAATTTATGTAAATATGTCAAACTGGGGCATGCAGGCCCATCAAAATAAATGCATCGAAAAATGAATAAAACTGGGGAAGGGGGAGCTCTCTCTCTCTCACTAATGCCTGGGGCAGACTCGGCGGGAGGAAGGATCGATATCATCTGGGCTCACGTCCTCAAAGAGCCTCTTAATATAGTCATCTCCATCGCTGCCAGAAGAAGAAGATACGGTTCTAAAACATCTCCGAGTGAAAGAGACAGATCCTCGGGAGCGAGCTTTGGAGGAGGCAGCACGAGGACCACGACCTCGGGTTGGGGTTGGAGCAGGAGAAGGAGCAGTAGCCCGTGGTGGCACTATGCTGGTAGCTGGTACCGGAGGCTGTTAGAAGAAAACCAGAATCATAACAGAGTACAAAAAAGTGCAAAAATTTTAGAAAGGTTCATGAGAATACTTATTATAGCTGCAGGAGTGAAAGCGATGCCCACTGCTCGTATGGTAGCGTCAAGCTGACGAATCAATGCCCTATGACCCGTAAGTATTAGCAGCAGACGGTCCACCCATGCCTGATTAAACTACAGAAGGAAAAAAAAGTTAGCCAGATAAATAAAGCAGAAAATGAAAGAAAAGAGTAAGGATAAGGAAATACCTGTCCAATCTCTACTCTGAACTTAGAAACTGGCGAGACTGGAATAGGAAGGGAGAAAGGGAAGCCATAGGCCACAGTCTGGATCTCCCAGGGAATCTCCGGACCTGTCACCCTTCCAGCAGCCTCACCGACAGTAGTAGTAGCTCCGGTAGCAGCAGCAGCTCCAGCAGCAGGAGCACCGGCGTCAGCTACCTCCGGTGCCCATCCTCGCCTCTAACCATCTGGGGTAACCGGGCCGGGTCCTAACGGACCAAGTAGATGAGCCCGAGCCTAGGCGATGTAATCCCCCTCAGCAACCAGTAACTCTGCAGCATGAGTCCCCACCAGCTCAAGGGGAAGGTCGACCCGGCTCAGATCGTCAGTCTGGCGCATACAGGCCGGAGGAACCACTGGGATCCGAAAGTGATCCAGGCTGAGCGACTAGCGAACCACTCGCTCTCCTAGATAGCACTCTGACCCAAATGGGCCCTCCAGCAGGATATGCCTCGCAGCAATGTCACGGCTGCACATCAGATTCGCGCCGGCCCGATCCTTTATCCCTCTCTAGACATTCCAGTGGACCTGCGATAGTTCAAAGTATAGTACAAAGCAAAGAACAATAAGACATACAGTATAATCAGAAGTGTGCAGTAATCAGTGCCCAGTACAGTGCAGTGCAGTGTAGTGAACGGAATGAAGAACAGTGCGGTGCAGTACATTAAACAGCACAAGTAATGCAAAGAATGGTAAGCAAAGATACCTGGTCATGGGTCAGCCAGTCCAAAGACACCCGAAATCGTTCAAGGTCCTTCCCTTCGGCCTTCTACCCCTTCAGCCCTCGGGACCACTGGGCTGCACGAGGAATAACCAGAGGGTCTGCCACAAAGTTCGTCGGGACGTGAAGCCCGAGGAACTCATAGGTCCACAACTATAAAAAAGAAGGTGTCAGCAAGCAGATAATAATGGCTAACGAAAATAAATGGAGAACTGTAAAAACTAAATCATACCTCTCAGACCCTCTAGTATCCCCCAATGCTGAGCTCTTGAGGGAACCAGGTCAATGTCCGCATAAAGCTATAGAGGGTGGCGATAGCAGCTCCTCCCTAGTCGTAGCTGGCAACCCCGTCAAGTTGAGCAAGTCCGCCCAAGTAATGTTAATGTACGGTATTCTCCTTGTTCGAAAACAAGGAGGTACCAAACATATACATCAAGAAGCCTCGGTAACCCACTCGTAATGGCGAGGCTCAGTGCACTGAAAATGTCTGAATCGCTTGAAAAACCAGGTATATCAGACTCTGTCGCGATCCATCTGAGCAGGAACGGCCGAGAGAAAGTACATCAGTGCGTCGGTCGACTGAGATATAGATGGGTCAAATGGAATGGGAGCACAGCCCACTCAAATGCCCGTAATGAGTGCAAAGTCCAGAGGCGTCAGAGTAGCCTCAGAGGTAGTGAAATGAAAAGTGTTAGTGGTATCCCACCACCACTCAGCCAAGGCTATCAGCCATACCCGATCATTGCTCGTTTTACCCAATAAGGGTATGAAGCGAGCAAAGCCGAAGGCGTCGATATAAGCCTGGCTGGGAGCAGGGAGGGCATCATACCACTCCAACACCTCCAAGGAGGCTAAACCTCTGAAACCTTGGACGTAGTAGCCAACCTATAAAGAAAAGACAAATGAAGGATACATAAAGAGCAAATCAAACACATAAGACATGCAAGCCTTGATAAATCAAGCAAATCATTCAAACCCTAGGTAACGGTTCTTCGATTATTTTCGAGCCCTAGAAAACTAGGCACTCTAACCCTAGGTTCGTGACTTCTACATATTCTAGTAATCTGAAGTACTGGCGCGTCAGACAAACCTCTATCATTTGGTGTCAACCATTTCTTCCCACAAAAAATTTTTTTAAAAATATTCTGTGTTTTGCCCCTTTTCACCATCATCACTTAAGGCTAATTTTCTAAGAATCTTTGAAAATTTCACCAAATCTTCTAAAAAAAATTTCAAAATTCTAAATTTTTTTTTCAAAATCTCTAAGATTTTCTAAAATGTTTAGGATTTTCTTAAATTTTCCACAAAATTCTAAGATTTTTTTCAAAATTTTTAAGATTTTCTAAAATGTCTAGGAATTTTTTAAAATTTTCTCAAATTTTCTACGATTTTCTAAAAAATTTCTAGAATTTCCATAAAATTTTCCGCAACATTCTAAAAAATTTTCAAAATTTCTAAGATTTTCTAAAATGTCCAGGATTTTCTTAAATTTTTCTCAAAACTTCTAAGATTTTTTTAAAATACTTCTAGGATTTTCTTAAAAAAATTTCAAAATTCTAAGATTTTTTCCAAAATTTTTAAGATTTTCTAAAATGTCTAGGAGTTTTTAAAATTTTTCTCAAGAATTCTAATATTTTTTAAAAATTTTCCTCAAAATTTTAAGATTTTTTAAAAATTTCTAGGATTTTCTTAAATTTTTCTCAAATTTCTAAGATTTTTCTTAAGATTTTTCTCAAATTTTCTAAGATTTTTCTCAAAATTTTTAAGCTTTTTTAAAAAATTTCTAGGATTTTCTTAATATTGTTCTCAAAATTCTAAGATTTTTCTTAAAATTTCTAGGATTTTCTTAAAAATTTTCCTCAAAATTATAAGATGTTTCTTAAAATTTTTGGAA
>JAOTRH010094820.1:0-15320 GCA_034768845.1 Heliamphora exappendiculata
ATATAATTTTCATAAAAAAGTAAATGCTTATAATAAAAATTATAATATTTTTAAATATATATATATATATATGTAAAAAATAAAAAGACAAAAGCTAAAAGTCATTGAATTTCCAAAAGAGATTTTTTTGGCTTTTTTAAATTTTAAATCCAAAGGCAAAAAATAAAGGAAGCCTTAATAGATTGTTAGGGTACATTTTTTAATTATTATTTTTTTAATAGTATCATTGAGAAAAATTGAAAAAATAAAAAATTTTAACCAAAAATTATTTTTACTAAAGACAAAAAATACAAAACATACAATTTAACTTATTTGTTTATTTTGGTCATTCTTGTCTTTTTTAAAAATATTTTATATTTTGATAAAAAAAAAATTAGCATATCTCAATTAACAAAAAGCTAAAAATGATAATAATTTGACTAAATAAAAATTAAAAAAATAGAACTACGTAAACAAACAATTATAAAAAATGGCAATGGAATATGAGTGACAATGTAATAATATTGGATCAATCTTATGAATTGTCACTTTTTAATTGGTTATTGATAAACTGTTGGGTTTGTTTTGGAATATTTACGAAATAATGCTGCACAATTCAAATTATTTTTAATTTGGTTGTCACTCAAAATGGCACTGTTTGAATTGTGCACAATTAATACGCAATTACTTTAAGCTAAGTTTTATGAGTTGTTGAAATTTGGCTTAAAATCATCAATTTGGTTTATCAAATTAATTTTTTATTTATCTAACTTAAAACAACTTTAAACAAAAATGTTTAACTTGAGAGTAGAATTTGCATATTAGTTAAAAACTTAATATGATTTATTTTCCAAATTATACCTGTCTAACTTTTTTTTAAGATAAATGCATAATGATCATTTAAGTAATGATATTTGATCAATTTAATTTTTTTTGCATGTATAATTGTATAATAAACTCTATAACATAAAAAATTAAAATCATCAAATGAATTGCCATAAATACCACAAAATATAAATAAAAGTCTCTCTATTTATCTAATAAACAAAAAAAGGTCAACTTAACAATTTTTTTTGACCTTCTATATAATTTTCTTTGCTTTTAGTGATTTTTTTCGACTTTCACCGGAGCATAAAACCAAAATTTGAAAATAAGTGTTCAAAAAAAAAACTCAAAAGTAATTAGAATTTTATACCAGACAAGCTTAGAAGTAGTTTTTTTTAAAAAAAGAGATCAATACGTTGTATTGAAGTAGCGGAAAGGATCATTGTAGGAGTAATAAGCGCCATTCTGCGGGGGCAGTAGATAGCCACCGCCACCATTACCATAGGCTGAGGTGTTGTAGTAGGAAGGGTACTCCGCCGCGTGCCGCCACTGCGGACAGTAGCTTTGATTGGTGTCGTGCCACATACCTTCTGGCAACGGCGGCCTTCTGCTCCGGCAAGGTTGGTGGTGGTCTGTTAGTGCCCCATAACCACCACCATTGGTGTAATTGTGGTGGCTTTTTTTCGGTGCCAGACTTTTGAGGTTCACCCACTTCACCTCTGCATGCTTTCCACTTCTCGCTAAAGCCCACAGAAGCACGTTCGGATCCATCTCACCCGTTATCTTTGCCAACCCTTCCTCCGCATCTATGGTCACTGAATATACTCCTACAATTAATACTCAAACATAATCTTTAGGTTATGTTTGATTTAATAGAACGAAACTTAAAATGAAATTATCATTTTATTAAAATAGTCATTCTTCTATTTAGTTTGCCAAAAAATTGATAACTGTCTATTTTTAATGAAATCGTCTAATGGAATCGTCATCCATAATTTTATAGGAAATGCCATTCCATTAGAAAAAACAAGAAATAACCATTATAGTTCTTTATATTTTTTTTTGGTGAAGACCAAACTATACTCATTTCTTACTTATTTTATGAAAAAAATATATTTCATAAACCTCCACCGCCTCACCAACAGAACACCGACCACCACTTGTACATACCCGTGACCCTCGACTCTGACTCAGATCCCAAAGCTCAAATCCTCAAACCCTTGACCCAAACCTCAGATCCCCAATCCTTAAAGTCCCAACTTCATACCATGATACCAACGACAAACCTAAACCATTAACCCTGAACATCCACATCAATCTTAAACCCTTAAACCCTCGACTACCGACCACCAAACCCTAAACCCCAACCCCGATCCCTGACCCCTACCTTTGAACTTGGATCTCGACCGCAGACTTCGACCCTTGACTTTGACTCTCAACCTTAGACTTTTACCCCAAACTCCAACCCCGCCCTCCATACCAACAACATTTAGACTCCTGAACCCCCGACCCCTAACTCCCAACCCTAGGACCCCCATGTACCTCAACCTCCCAAACCCCTTAAACCTTCGAATCATGGACTCCCAACCTCCCAAACACCACCATGAACCCCCCCCGACTCCCAAATCGTGACTCTTAAACTCTCAAACTTTGACGCACAGAACTTTAAAATCCTGAATTCCCAATCTCCCAAACACTTAACCCCTAACACTTTAGATCACAACCCACTGATTTCCAACCCTTGATCCCTGACTCTAAACCCCCAAATCTCGACACACTGACCTTCTGATTCCCAATACACCATACCCCTTAACCACGTACTCTTGAACTCCAGTCCCCGAACCCCTCCTCCTCTTCCACCACCACCACCGTCGCCACCGTCGCCGCCACCACCACTACTTCCTTCTCTACCACTACTACTGCTACTATCATCACTGCTACAACTCAAAAATTATAAATTTTGTAAAAATAAGTAAATGAGGTATTTTAGTAAACATTCATATAGTTATACTTCTATTTTAGGAATTTTGGAATTTGATTTCTACGTATCACAATTCCTATTTCAATTTCATTTCAATCTCAAATCTATTCTTAATAAAAATTATTGCAATGAACCAAACACTACCTTAGAACCAACCAATATTTATAAGAGTTTTGAAGCTAGTTTTATAGGAAAATTATTAAGGATTTCTCAAGTATTACATGACATTGTGTAGATAGTATTTTGTTGTAACTGAAATTATAATTTAATAGACTATAGTTAATGAGAGATGATTATCATTTTAAGCAGAAATTGTAAATTTATAACTTAAAACAGTAGGATTTATACTTATTGATTTAAAATTAAAAACTATAATTAAAAACTTATAAAACACACGTAAATGAATTTTGAAATTTTTTTACGAAACTACAAAGTAAAAGTTATAATTTAAGAATGAAACAAATATTCGGAAATGGGCTCGAGTATTTTTTTACTATACTATTGAATAAAAACATAAAATAAGTAATGCAACTCCTTTCCATTTCTCCACGAGAGAGAGCGATAGAGATCTATTTCTTTATTATTGTGTTTATAGTAACTTAATTTAATAATATAAATTGTTCATATCGTAAAGTTGACAAAAAAATCATTCACGCAAAAAACAAAAAAATCAATTTAATTAGGCATATTGTATATTATTTTTAGGACTGATATAGTCCAATATATAGTTATTGATTTTCAACCAACTTATTATTTTATATAAATACTCTTCTCATTATAATTTACAAAGTTAATTAACCATTCAAATCACTAAGATGGACGTGAGCCCTATAAAAAAATAAAAATAAAAGCCTCCCCATTACTTAAAGAAATAAAGAGAATCTAAACAACACCATATTCGTAAACTATTGAAAAGTTATTTAATTGTATAAAGAAATGAAATAGAAAGCCGAATATAAATAAGGATTACCAGAGATTGATCTCAGTACTTCAAGCAGCTTCATCTTGCACGCCTCACAATGGATATTTACTTTTAGAACGCATCCCTGCAAAAAATAATATTCCAAGGTAATTAATGCTGATTTATATTCGGCACTAGGAGTGTTTAGGAATGCTACTACTAGTAGCTTATAAATTATAACTTGTAGTATAAATTATGAATGCTTGGTAAAAATTATAAATTTAGTTGAAATAAAAAAAATTTATTAAAAATTATAATAGAAGTTGTGGGTGTTTGAAAAATATTGTAACTTATAACTAGAATTAGTAGCATGAATCTCAAAGCTAGTAGCAGAAGGTTGGCCAAGCACCCCCACTGCTAGGAATCTAGAAAGAATACCGAAAAATTTATTCAAAATTTAAAATGAGTGATTAAAATTTACTTAGAATATTATGACCCACACTCTATTAAATTTGAATCGGAATAAAATTCCGTGTTTATTTGTTAAAACACAAATTTTTCTAATTCATCAATTCAAACCAACATGTGCCGTTTATGTGGATAAGTAAATTGAACGAAAAAAATTAGACAAGTGGGGTGATTACCGACGTACTTCTTCAATTAGCTATCAACTCAATTTAACTCGCTTAGAGTATATTAATTCTTATTTTTTTAACGTACAACAAATCTCAATTTTATATTTATGTATTTACAGTTATTTGATTATTTTATATTTTATAAAGAATAAAGTAAAACATTTATGATTCTGATTGCTACCATTATATTTAAAACGAGTTTTTTTTTTCCAATAATATGTATTGTAAATGTTTTGTTAAAAATATTTAATTTTATTACTATTACTATTACTATTACTATTAGATGAGTAGAATTATTTTTAGTTAATCTTTTGCTTAACATATTGTGTTTAATTTGTCTTTTGCTTAGCGCGATTTGTTCAATTAATTTTTTTCAAACAAAGAATAGTAATAAATTTTCTTAGTTTCTAGAAACTCATTTTAAGAAAAAAATCCTAAAAATATATAATATTTTAACTCGTTAAAGTGTTTAAACTGTTAATTAAAACCATCAAAAAATACTTTATTCCATCAACTGTTTTTAACGATTAGTTGGGAAAATGACGGATTCAAAAACTTCCATCTGTCAAAATTGAGTTAAAACACACATATACCTATACATACATACATATATATAGATAGATAGATAGATAGATAGATAGATAGATAGATAGATATTCAGTAAATTGAAGTTCTAACCACGTCGGCATAGGACTCCATTGAAGACGACTTCCGCAACTTCGCTCTGCAATTTATTTGTGATGATGAATGCAATCCTTGATAATGGGAGAGTCTCGGGAATTAGGGTTAAGCGGAAAAGATGACAGTAATATGTATTTATTAAGGATATTGACTATTAGAGGGAGGCTTCACTCATCATGATCATGAAAATGGAAAGAAATTCGAATTATTTTGATTGATCATTGTTGACAAGTTTTAGGAAATACAATATCGGTATCAGGATCTTCATCTCCTAGACAATTTGCCAAAGCAAAAGATAAATCAAACGTCTAGTTTGTCCACGTGTCAATATCGAAATCTAGCTCGTTATAGGTAACATTTTAAAGAGTTGCGGCAAATTATTATTTAATTTTTTTTTGTAATAATTCAAGGTGTCTACGCGCATCTCAACTAAAATACAATTCTTATCCAAACCTTATGCTTGTATAGTTGTAATTGACCTGGGTTATTAAAAAAATGTGGGTTTTACTATAATTGACTTCGTTTGGCAATTTGGCTTTAAAAAATTTTTTTTGCTTGACGTCGCTTTAAACCAAGTTAAAAAAAAAATTTAATGAATCGTATAGAAATAAGTTTGAGCCAAAAAATAATACGCTAAAATTCTTATCTTAAAGTGGTTATAATTCTTTAAAATTTATTTTTAAATAATTTTATATTCAATATTGATTTAGGTTAATAGATTTTGATGAGTCGAAGTAATTAATTTTTTTATGTAAGAAAGCAAAAAAAAAAAAAAAAGAAGGAAAAACAGGCTAAAAACCTTTGTGCTAGCAAACAAGTTTTTTCGATTTCTTAGTTTAAAGCAAAAATGCAAAAAGCTCGATTTAAAGCCAATTGCCAAACAAGGCCAAAAACTTTTTGTGAATAGTATTTTTTTATAAAAGAGATTCTATAAATAATATAAGATTATGCGAAAAATTTTAAACTTTAGGTCATGTTTTCTTTCATAAAAAAATAAAAAAAAACAAATAATTTCATTACAAAAGTGAAGTAAAAGAAAAAAAGAAAAAGAAAAATATAAAAGATTTGGTTTCTGTTAACTATTTTAATTTGTAAAAATAAATTATAGAAAATTTAATTTTTAATTTTTTTTTGTGATGTATAATCTTATATTTTTCACATGATTTATTTTATAATAAAATATTTCTCATAAAGAAAAAAATGTTATACTGATACTCACATTTTTTTTTGCGACAACTAAACACACGTGTAGAAAAATAAAATAGTTATTTTTTTTATTTTTTTCCTTTTTATTAAATGAACAAAGCCTAAATTTTCTACCAAATTTCTTATTAATTAAACAAACATAAATTAATTCTTATTTTACCTTCATTTTACTTTTTTTTTATAAATTTTTTTTTTTTTATAATTCTCTCAACAAGAGGAATGATATGGAATGCCAATACTATTCATAAGAGGAAAGGTAACAAATCTTTATTGTACTTCAAATCTAAGGTATAATAAATCCTCATAGATACCATCATACCATCATAGTCATAGTCAAGTTTTTGGATATGGCAGTTTGTGGACGGTTAACTTTTTATTTTGGTAATATACTTTTAGTTTATGCAATGAAACGAAGATCTCCAATGTAATATGAATTAATAGTGTTTAAATAAATTCTAGTTTATTTTTTTAAAATAGTCTCTAATTAAATGTAATATTAACTGTTGCTAAATCTTTTGAGAAAAGTGGAGTTGACCAACAATTTTTTTTTTGTTTTTAAAATGATCCCTTAAGGCCTAATTAACAACTAGCTTAAAATTTAATTTAATTTAATTTTTTTACATTTTTAATTAAAAACTTAAATTGAGTTCAAAGTAAGTTGTTTAATAACTTAGCTTTTAAATTATTTTTTTTTAAAGTTAATTATTTGAATAAAAAACTAACTTATTTTATTTTTTGTTCAAATGAATAATTTTATTTTTTTATATATTTGATATTAACAATTATATGTAATTAGTAATGGTAGTAAATAAGTTATGAATCATAAATATTATTATATTTTTAAAAAGATAAAATTTTAAATAGAATATTATATGAATTTTGTTTTGATTTTATTTTTTAACTTTTTTATTTTTTTATTAAATAGATAATCTTGATTTTTTAACGTTTTTTACCAAAATAAAAAAAAAACTAAACTAAAATTGCCAATCAAAGTCTTAATTTACGTCGGTGAAAGAAAAAAAATAAATATAAAATCAATTGTTCTAAACATTAACATTAACAATTTGTATAGATGATCCGTACAAAATTTAAGATCCTCGTAAAAATAAATGAAGTGAAATTGAATGTAGATGATTTTCATAAGATTAAGAGAAAAGGGAAACAATTTGACAGAGATTAATAAGTTAGATAAATATTAGTCATTAATGATCAATGAGTAAGATAAATATTACACCCAACCGTTGTGAATTATTGTATAGATTGATACGATGATCAACCGTTGTGAAAGAGTTTATCCTCTTTTTTATATTTGTTTATGTCATATTATCTGATCTTTACCGCGGGATAAATATATATTCACCCACTAAATCATTTCTCTATATTATTCAATGCTATCTATATATAGAAGTCATTCCTCATATATATGGCCAATAAGCTAAATAAAGGTAAATAAATAAATAAATTAATATGTTAATTTTATGTTACTTATTTTAGTCTTTATTTAACTTTCTTCCTGTTTTATATTTAAAAAAAATCACTTTTTAATATTTCTTATTATTATTTGGAAACAAAAAAACTCATTAAAAAAGTTCATAAAAATCAATAACTACGCAATTAAGCCCAAACACCATTTGATTGAAGAGAATATATACTTTCCCCAGAACAAATAACCTCAGAAGATTAGTAAGAGAATTATTAATACTACATCTAGTAAGAGAATATTTAAAATATGTAAAATCTCATAACTTTGATATTTTAAATATTTTATAACTTTAACTATAAACATTCATAATCTTAATTTTAAAATCTCATAAGTGCATACTATATGCTCCAATAAATGGGATGTGTATTAAAAATTTTCTCAATATACTAATTGTTACATTCAAACGGGATAAATAAAATATTATAAAATATGTAATTCAATTTCATATATAATTTAATCAATAAAACATATGCTAATATATACATATATACATATATATATATATATATATATATATATATATATCCCATTACATTTGTCAACTTTAGATTAGAGATGTCTGAGATGTCTGGACATTTTCCTCACAAAATATGTAATAATTTGTAACCATCGCATTGGATCCTGGGCAGGAGCACAAGAGATTTAAAAAATTTAAAAATCGAATCAATTTGACTTCTATGGATTGAATTGATTTAATTTTTACAAGTAATTAATTTGATCCTAGATTTCAAATAAGACAAATCGAAAATATTGGTTCGATTCTTAGATTAATCTGGTACTAACCTAAACCAATTCGAACCACTAAAAACCGAATATATATATATATATATATATATTAATTCTTAGAATACATATATAATTATTGTGAAATTCATATAAAATTTTTTTTCTAACTTTACAAATTAAAATAAAAAGTCATTAGATTAAATAATTATTATTAATTATTATTTATTTGTTATATGTTATTTATTTTTATAAATTTTTTATTAGATATTTATAATTTCTTTTACTAAATAGATTTAAAATAATTATTTAAACTTTTATTTCATATTTTTATTATAATGTATGAGTCTTAACTATTATTTATTATTTATTTCAAAATTTTAAAACTTATACGTAGTGATTTTTTTTTCATGCATACAAAATAATTTTGAAAATTCATAAACCATGATTTCAAACCGAACCAACCCGATTTTTATTAGTTTGATTTGGTTTAATTTTATAATATGATTGGATTGGTTCTGGGTTCAAAAAATTAGAACCGATAAAAATTAGTTCCATTCTAAATTTAATACGAAATCGAATTAAATCGACCTATGTGCCCCTTTAATCATGGGTTTATGAAGGGTAATCAAATGAAAAAGATAGGAAAATTAAATGAATAGAAATAAAGAAATTTATTTATTTATTTATTTATTTTGGGGGGTGGTGGTGTTTAGTTAAGGAACACATACAAGAAAATGAAAAGGTATTTTCCAAGGAAAAAAATCATTAAAAATACCTTTTTAGTTTGCTTATCTGCAAAAATGAATAGCAGAAAATGAAAAGGTATTTACATTTATAAGGGCCTATTTGGGCTAATTTTTAAGCCGATTTTTTTGCAAAACAAACTAGCTTTTAAGCTGCACTGTTTGGTTTTAAAAAAAGTTTTTTTTTCATTTTTTAATATAAAGAAAAAGCCAATACATCTTCCAAACACTTTAACTTTTTTTCAAACAAAATTACCATAATACCCTTATATAAAAAAGTCAAAGTCAATCATACTCACAAAAATAAAAAAAAATCGTGTCAATATTCCAAACACTACAACTTAAAAGCTAAAAATAAGAGCATTTTAAGCATTTCAATAAAAAGCAAAAAACCAAAAAGACAACTATAAAAAATTATTCCAAGCAATCTAACTTTTTTTATTCTTCTTTTTCTAAAAAAGCTAAATCTCTTAAAAACCAAACTTTTTAGACATCCCAAGCAGGCACTTAGCAATTTCATTTTTATTACATTTTCCTTGGGAAATCGGAGCTCATAGTAACCTTTTTCTTGATCCAGCCTTCACTCCACAAACCCATGATCCAAACACAAAATTAAGCAACATTATTATCTTTAGTTTTCAAAACGATTTCCTTACCATATAAAAAAAATGTTTGTAAGAAACATGGTTTAAATTGCCTGTTTTCCATTTAAATGAAATCATATAGTAATCTTCTATATACATAATGTTGCAAACAAATGTTAAAGTTTCTAAATGTGCACTCCACCTTTGATCTTAGACGGTATGTACTCCTCTGATATGAAGGAAAGTGAATGCACTGATAACGCTTCAATCTCGAATTTCACTCCTCTTTGCAGCATCAACTCCAATTCCAACCTTAAATGGGACACAAACCATGCTTTTATAATTATCTATACTTTCAAAAAATAATAAAAAGTTGAGCCACAATTTTTTTTAAAAAAAAGTTACTTCTATTCAGTATATATAGTTATAACGAATAATAAGAAGGTAGCGGCATAGAAAAAAAGAAACAGAAGTCGCGGAAACCTACCTCCAGTGAGGCACTTCTCGCTGCAGATAACATCTTAGCAACATCGCTTCAATCTTCGACTTGTCTAGTTAATGAAGATACTAAGTCATGTTGATCAGGAAAAAAAAAAGACTACTAAAATGAAACAGCTTTATTAAAAATAATTAAGAATAAATTCCAGTGATCTTCCTTGAAGTTTTTGACAAATACAGCTGATGCCTTAGCATAAAGGCTCATGCTAACCACTGCGGGTGGTAGATAATAGAATAATAGAGACAAAAAAATATTTTAATATCAATACACTTTTTGAGGTAAAACGTACCACATTCACAAATATCAATATGCTTCACAAATATATCTATACATTTTTTATCTATTATCAACTGCCCAATGAGCAGTAGTTGGCATAATCCTAATTTAAATATTAGGTTGGCCTTCGTACAATTTCACCTAACTGGAAAATATTTGTAATTGATTGTTGCAGATTTTGGCAATGGATATAAACAGAGGAAACTACAAACTGGTCTTCCATTCAGAAATTGGGTTGAAATTGTGGTCGTGACTAGTGAGGGAAAAGACTTGCCTATCTAAGGTTAGTAATTGGTTATTTGCTTCTGTCTCTTTCAGATAATCTATAAATATATGTTTCATGGGTGCGCCTGTGTTTAGATTGTGAGAAGGGGAAAATGGGTGTGGATCATTGATGAAAATGAGGGGGTCGGAAGGAGAGTTGTTTGGTAAAAATGATTTATAATAAGTGCATTTTAGTATTCTGGTATGCTACTTATATGTATGTGTGAGTGTGAGTATAGACATATCTAACTATGTGTATCACGAAAGGGTAATATAGTAATGTCAGTCCATGTTTTGCTGACATCATGTCAAACTCTCAACAAAACTAAGAAGACTAATGGTGCACAGACTAAACTGTTAAACGAATATAAAACTCAGAGCATGGTATAATATTACATACTAAAGGTGCAGACAAAATTGTTATGCGAATATAAAACTCATGGGAGCATGGTGTATTACCAAACTAGGGGGGCTACCTGTATTTTAGTCAACCAGAGGGAGATCGGCGTAATTTAACCCCAAAAATAACAATAACTTAAATTCCTGTCTCACCCTCTGCTGTCATAGGAAGGAGACATTGTTTTGGAAGACCATATTTCTCAGAATCCGAAGGAAAAGCTCCCAGCCAGCGTATCTCATGGACTCGTAGAAATTTTGCATCATATGCCATTTGCTTTCAAAAAGATTCAAAACATAAGTGGAAAAAAAATTAAAAAAACACCAAAAGTCAGGAGGATTATGAACTCCAATGTTAAACAATAGGCAAGCAGCCCTGCAATTATTACGTATGTCTCAATCCAACATTTTTTTACCGGTTTAACTTTCATGCAACTTACTCCTGTAGATGGGAAAATATAAACAATGAAATAAGAAATCTTTTAACGAGGAAATGTTACCATAGAACCAAATCGGTATGTAGTCAAGATGTCAAAACCATATGGATCACAATCTACCAAACAATAGGCAGGCAGGCTCAGCTTTTCAATAAGAAGCCGCAAAAACCTGGTTGAGTAATAATCTACGTATTAGAGAAGAACAAACAGATGAAAGACCGCAATGAAAAGGAGGCATATTTAGCCAGAGTTTATTCTAGGAGGTAAAAGATAAGGATTTACCTTCTTGTGGGAACATCGGGATATCCTCTACCCTGTTAGAAAAAACATAGTTAAACTTGCTTTTAAGGAGAGGTTGAACTAAAGGCATACCTACCGTGATTATGATGCATCGATTTCTGTCACAAAACTGATCATTCGCTAGCCGCTGGAAAACTGCAAGATGAAAGCACAGGCATGGCCAACAAAGAAGCATGGAAATTAAGCTAAACCATGAGCCTTCCAAATAAAGTTATACCTGACTCCTTTTCTACAATTAGTATGTAGTGCGCAACACTCACTATATCTATATGCAAGAATTAAGTGAAACCTCAAGCGATTATGCAGATATTTGTCTTGGGCAGAGTGGGCAAAGTAAAACCAAAAAATGGAACGCATTTTAGTAGAAAGTAGATTATCGAAGTCAAATTGTCTTTATGTCGCTATTCTGATGGGCTGGAATTTGGATACCTCTGACTTCTTCAACAAGGACAGGAATGGGATGAGCCTGCCAAAGAATCAGGCACAGTTATATTTAAAAGAGATTGCAATGCCATAAAAATAATATAGCATCTCATTTTCTCACATTATTGGGACTGCTTATGCAATCAAACTTCCTTCCAGCTTCCATGAATCTCAACCAGCCCATCACCAATCTTTATTGGAATAAACAACAACAAATATTAGGACAAATAGCATGCTAAAAACTAAAAAGGATGATCAAACATTTGAACATTGGGTGGAGTATCTATTTTAGAGGATATTAGATAAGATGGCAATTATGCAACACACTTAATTCTGTAATCCTTTTCCGGTGTCTAAAAAGAAGTATATGGTATCCAATAACAGGCATCAAGTATGATGAAACAGATGGCATGTTACTAATCCTTAGAAATGCTTCTACCATATGAGAGTGACTTTGGAATCTGGACAAAGATCTGTTAACAAAAGATTACAAAAGAAATACTTGGACTAGATTTCATAATCATAAAATTCAATAAAATGTTCGGTCATCAGTAGATGATGTTTCCTACTTTTCCTTGAATCATTAATACCCTAAGGTATAAAACTATGCAAAAGAACACCAATTCAGTTCTTCCATACCAGACTTATACAGCAACAAAGACAGCTAAAAAACATATGTTGCAGTCATCAAGAAGATCACACAAGGCCGATCAAAAAAAAAAAGGAAGATCACATAAGTTTCAAAAGTAAATTACACTTGAAATACATCATTTAAAGATTGCCTTTGCATCCATGAACAGTTATAAATTGATCTTACATAGATCCATTATGGTCTTAAGTAGGTACCCACCCATTTCCAACAGACACCTGCAGACAGGAAACAACATGAGAGAAATGTCAAAGATAACAAGTTTACTTTGAAACTGTCTCGTAGATCATCTCCGCTATCATAAGTTTGTTAACTGCTAGCAATCAACACTTGTGTAAATTTTCTCAAAATCTGACAGTACATACCACATTTAGGTTATGGCGACTGCAGTGCAGAATGATGCAAATGTCATTGATCGCCCGGTCTACGACTGACTGTTCTGTTCCATAAAAGAAAGAGAAAATTACATTGAAGAACAAGAAAATTATGCAGGGAAAAGCTTTTAACTCTAAAATACATAGCAGCCGACACAACAATGATAATCCAGGTCTCTTAAATCTCTTAAAACATAAGTATAAACTCCGATAGATCTGGAGAGAGAGAAAAAAACAGAATAATAACTACTATGGTACATCTTCCTTATATATAGATATCTACAGTTAAATTCAATAGAAACCAATGAAAAGCTAATTTTAAGAGCATAACATTGCATAATGGACATGATTATTCCTGCATATTGTTTTCGGACTTCCAATTAACCATGATAATAAATGATAAGAATGCCAAAGCACAGTCCAGACTTACCTTGAAAAACAGAAGGATGCATATAATATATGTCTCTTTTCGAACCATGCTTGTTTTCTTGCAAAAGTTGCTGAACAATCAATAGGATTCTTAGCAAGACATCTGAAATGAAGAGGCCGTGTAAGTACTGATAATAGACCATCTACTGTATTACTTTTTCAAAACCTAATAAATAAATAAAGTCAGAAACTACAAAAATTATTGCCACAGGCTATGAGCTATGTCCTTCAAAATTTCAAAAACAACCAAATGCCTCTATATATCAAGCAAGATTCACCCAGCCTACGTGCATGGCATTCCCTTTGTAGTGTGAGAATTTCCTTTCCATCAGACAAATCAGACTTGCAAAAACTGCACGAGCACAATAAAGTATAAACTCCCATGTTGGTTATGATAAATAGTTAATTTCCACTTGATATACACCACAGAGTAATTCTCTTACAAACATTCAATGTTCTATGCATGCTCTAACCTATTCTTAAAAGGCCTTATATCACATTAGCTATGAATGCATCCGAGATACGGAAAGTCAACAATGAGAATTTAAAAGTAAGCAAATAATTATGTGAAATCATAAAACAAAACAAAAAAAAAATCAGTGTTATCATCAATTACTTATCCTGGTAGCAAGCTAAAATTGCCAAAAATAAATTTTAAGGGGCACTGTTCATTTCTCATTTTAACATCAAGATTTTTCCACTAAATTATTCTTGACCATAAATAATGGTCAGTGTGGTGAAATTTCATTCTCTTTAGTCTTTCCTATTTCTCACATCGCTTCTTGTTATGGTACATGGCTCGGATATGGGTGCTAGATGCAAGTACGTGTCCATGTATTGACATGTCTAAGAACACAGGAATACAGCTAAACATTCACATTTCTTAGCATAATTCTTTCCTTTTCTTAGAGTAACATAGTATTTAAGAGGAGTCCTAAAGCATTTCATAGACAATGCAAGAGTAACATAGTAAACTTGAAAGTTTAAATAATAGATATTCTTTATCCAAATGGATGTCCAATTAATTACACAAGTCTGAGTCATATCTCATAACTTTAATGAGTGTTGCGTGTCCAACACAGGTGCTTCATACTTACAGGAGTCCATGTAGCATAGGCTCCTTATAGATTTTCTTTTTCTTTCACAGTTACTGCATTTAAATTTCAAAAACATAGACAAATAAAACCTGTTCTTTCCTCTATTTTTTCCCCTCGCCCCCCTCCTCCCATTGTGGAAAAGGGGGGGGGAAACAAAAGTGAGAAGATTTGACTGACAGAAGGGTCTCTTGACAGCTACGCTCTGCTGCGATACCGCCGAAGAAGCCCGGACGCTGATTCCTTCGCTCGAGGGCAAGATCTCCGACGACGAGCTCCAACAGATCCTCGATGACATTTCCAAGCTCCGCGACTTTTCCTAGGCTGCCCCGTCTCTTGTCGCTCGTTGCATCACTGCCTTGCATCACGGCCTTGCATCACATTCGATCTTTGTTTAGCGCGGCGTTGGTTGGTTCACTAGAAAGAAAAGGCTGT
>JAOTRH010094841.1:0-16302 GCA_034768845.1 Heliamphora exappendiculata
TTTTATTCATTTCAAACTTTTAAAATTTATACATAGTAATTTTTTTCATACGCGCAAAGTAATTTTTAAAATTCATGCAACCGTGGTTCCAAACTGAACCAATCTAATTTTTATAGGTTTGGTTCGGTTTGGTCCTACAACACGATTGGGTTGGTTTTAGATCTAAAAAATTAGAACCGATAAAAATTGACTTGGTCATAAATTTAGTACGGAATCAAACCAAACCGACCCACGTGCATATTGAGATTTGAATACCAATTTTCGAACGCGAACGGAAGTAAAATCATACACAAAAAAGTAAAAAAATAATTAACATAAAGGATTTATGTGGTTCGGCCCACACCGGTCTTTGTACACGACCAAGAGAGAAAATATTTCACTATGTCGAATGTAAAAAAGTACAGAATCTGTCTCCCTTCCCTCTACTAGCTAACCTTTCAATTTTTTGACTCACAACCTTCTCCTTAAGGCTCCATTAGTGTCCTATTTATAGCCATACATGTAGAAACTCTAACGAATTCTAGCCATATCATATTACTATAAACCCTATACATAAAGCATTCTAGTGTACTCTTAATTTCACCCAAACTCAATTACATATAAACCAAAAATTATATAATAAACATGGGCCTAGTAGGATACAAGATACAACCCAACAATCTCCACCTTGGCTTGAATTCTACAAACCACCCTAAAGATAACCAGTGTCAATGTCAATTCTTCCGTCATCGTCGCCAACCTATCACACCTAAATAGCATGGCCTGCACCTCTACACCGGGGTGCCTACACCCCAACCTAGGTGCCCCATAAAGCTCACTACTTTGCAGAAGAATGTGGCCGCATCTCTCCTCCTTTGAACACACAACCGGAGCGATCATGGGAGACCCTGACCCATTTTCTTTTTTGGCATTTTTCGACGCGTGCTTTTTGTTTTTGGTTTTGCATATTTTTATGCGTTTTGATACATGATCAGGGTTAGATATGTATGCGGGGGTGGTTCCCGGGGTCGTTGGGCGCTGTGATGAAGGTTTTAAAAAAAAGAAGATATTTTCGTGGTTTATAAATATCTAATTTTAGATATTTTGGAAAAGATATTTTCATAACTTGGTGGATAAGTTTTCTTTTTTCAAATCAAAAGCTCTACCTTCTCTCTAACTTCTTGGGGGCCCGGGGCTCAATTTTCTATGATCCAAAAGCGGATCATTGCTATTGGCATGATGGGTTACGCGTTTATCTGGACAGAATTTTATTCCGACGAAGTTTGTTTTTGCACGTGGTTCGAGGTGTTGAGTTTTTAACTCACCAAGGTAGAATCCTAGACTCTCATGTCTTATAAGGGTGTTACGTGTAATCGTGTCTATTTTTACCATTTAAAAATGTATTAAAAATCAATTTATAAGTTGGATTTTGGCTTAAAATCGTTTTTGGTGTTTTTGGTTGGATGGAATCGGGTTTTGAGTGTTTCTCTCAAGGTTTTGTGGTAGTTTTGGGTATGTGTATATCCGTGGATTGTTAAAGGGGTGTTTGGATGGTTTAATTTGGGGTTGAGAAGCTTAATCCGTAGCTAAGGTTTGCTTTTCGCCGTTGCCCTGTTCACTGTTTTAAAATTTTGAATTTTCTTCTTTTGCGTCGACACATTTTCTGTTGGGGTCAACACTTTTTTTCGCTGGTGTTGACACTTTTTTGCTGGTTTCAACACTTTTGCTCTCTGCATATGTTGCCTAACTCTCGGCTCTTTTGTGTCGACACCTCTGCTGTTTGTGTCGACACCATCGTTGTTAGTGTTGACACATTTTCTGTTTGTGTCGACACCTTTTCTGTCTGTGTCGACACTTTCGCTGGTTGTGTTGAACCCTTTTTCTTTGGTCGTGTTGGAGCCTTAGGGGTTTCTTTTAGCCTTGTTGGGCCTATGTGGGTTTGTGTTGGCCGTGTTAGGCGTGTGTTTGTCTGGGTTATGATGTGTTGGCGGTTGGGTCCTTGGTTTTCGATCGGTTTTCTATGGTATTCAGTTGATTAATTAGGGGATTAGTCGACTGAAATACTGTTGGATTGTTTTTGGAGTTCGATTGGTCGTGTTGTGGTTTCAGGGGTTGTGTCGTGACCCAAGGTGTTTGTTTAGGTGCCATCCTCGGTGGTGACGTGCATGGCTAGATGTGGGTTGTTGGGGCACGATTGTGTACGTCGTGGTTGGGTATGGAGCGTGTTCGGGCTCATGGTACCTTTGGAGGAAAGGTGGTGTTTTGTGACCTCGTGGTTTGAGGCGTTTAGCGTTGACCTTCGGGTTAGGTTGGTTTTTATGGGTTGGTGGTTGTCCATGTGAGTGGATGTCGGGTTGTTTGGCGGGTAGCATAATGATGTGAAGTTATCTATGGCTATGTGCGTTTATAACTGGCTATGTGCATTTATAACTCAGTTTATTTATGTACGAAATATGTAAGTGGATTACATGGCTTTGCTATCGTTATGTGTAATGTGGTTGCATGCTTTAAAACTCTGAGTTTTATTAGGCATGGATGTAATGGATCTGTGGGGCACATGCATGTGGCGTATGTGGTATGTCTTATGCATCTAAATCCTGATTAGGTTATGCATAGGTGTGTTCGGTGTTATCTCGTAATGTTCAGTATTATTTTGTAGTGTTTACTTTTATCTTGTAATATGCGATTTTATCCCGTGGTGTGCGGTCTTATCCCGCAGCATGCGGTCTTATCCCGTGATTTACGATTTTATCCCGTGGTCGGCGGTTTCATCCTGTGGCTTTCGGTAAAATTTATGATTTTACCCCGTAGCTTGGTTTACAGTTTTACCTCGTAGTATATGATTTTATCCCAGGAATATGTGTTTGTGTACGGATTTTTATCTCAGTGTTAGGACTGTGGTTGTAGCTTGTGAGCATCGGTTATACGCATCTGTACTGCGTTCTGTTGAAGTTGAGGTCTCTCGGTCTGAGAGGTTACATGGATTGCATGAACTGCAATGTGGGACGAATATACCAGATTTCAAATTGTTTTTAAGCGTCGTGTGAATCGCGACCTAAAAATTATTTTTCAAATATTTTCAAGGCTCATGTGAGTGAGTTAAAAGTGGGTTTGTATCCTTGCTTTCCCGTTTGCATGTGAAAATTGTTTTAAAGGATTGAAAGAGAGTCTAAAACTTTACCTCATTTTCCTAGCATGTTTAGCTTATACTGCATGTGCTGTCTAGTATCTGCTGAGCGTTGGCTCACGGTGTGGGATTTTATTTTCTTTTTAGGTACCGGTCACGTAGGTTGATCCAGGATTGTTGAAGAAGAAGAAGGGCTGTTGTCTTTCCATTTTTTGTTCTTTTTGTTACATGTATGTTGTAACATATTTTTTGGTGTTGAAACTGTGTAATGTATGCCGTTTAGAGATTATATACAATGCATGTATGGATTAATTTGAGAGTGTATTCTCGGGTTGGGTGTTATAATTGGTTGTTTGTGGGTGTTTCATGTGACTCAGAGTTTGGGCGTGACAACTTGGCATCAGAACTTTGGGTTCAAATAGCTAAGAGTCGTGAAAAAATGGTGTATCCCATGTGAGGTTGATTGCGTATGCTTGATTTCATATGTTTAGATGCTTTGATAACATAGTCGGGTCAGCATGTTAGATATGTGAACGATGTGTATATGTGAGCATGGGGGTGAATCTTAGGAGTGATAGCCTTACGTTTGAGGATTTAGATTAACAAACTTAGGAGCCAAGTTAGAAACGCGTTTAGCTGATGTGATTTTTAGCATGGAATCTGAGTAGGTTATCCAGATTGACGCATCATTCTTGTGGATTCTCATCGGTATGTGGGGTTTTTTTAGCATGAACCTATGTGCTTATGTGTTAGCATGCTTATGTGATTTATGCTTATGTGCTGCGTCTTATGTTTTATCTTTTTTATATAGCTGCGATGTATGCGAGGAGAGGGCGAGGCCGTGGTCGAGGCTGTGGCCGTGGTGCTGGCCAAGGGGATGTTCCTATCCCTGATGTTGGGGATGCAAATGCTCCCCTAGGACCGATGGATGCGACAGAGTTATTGCGTGAGTTGGTTGGTTCTATCCAGCAGTTGGTTGCTAGAGGTGAGACCGTTAGAGAGAGAGAGGGAGTACATGAGGTGAGGACTATAGTAGCGATGGGGGAGTTTAGGCGCATGGATCCACCTACCTTTGCGGGAGATCCTGATCCTATTGTGGCGACGGAGTGGCTGGAGTTGGTGACTCGGATCCTGGACATGTTACAAATTGAGGAGGACGAGTTGCGGGTTTCTTTTGCTACTTTCCAGCTGAGGGGTGCTGCTCATGCGTGGTGGAAGTATGCCAGGACCCTTGTGGGAGTCATATGGGCAGCCTTTACAGGAGTGTTTTCGTAGAAATACTTTCCAGCTTCGAAGAGGGATCTGTACAGGGAGGAGTTCTATAGTCTTACCCAGGGGGCCGTGGATGTTATGTTGTATGAGGCCAGGGATTAGGAAGCATGTGGTTGCGATGGGATTTCGGGTGTTCACAGAGATGGTGGAGGCAGCTGTGAGGGTTGAGAACACTATGACTGAGATTTGAGCTTCCAAGGAGGCCAGGATACCTCAAGGCGAGGCAGAGACGCAGACAGGTGGGCGTTCTAGCAAGAGGCAGAGGTCCTCTAGACCTAGCTTTCATCCATCTGGACCACAGTAGTTCTCTACACCAACACCATCAGTGGCTTCGTCGGGGAGGCTAGAGCAGAGGGAGGTCAAATGTTATCGATGTGGACATGCTCAGAGTTCACAGTTGAGACAGGCTCTGAGCCTTCCTCAACTGTGACTCTCGAGGAGGCTGAGTGTCACAGTTGAGACAGGCTCAGAGTTCCATATCGGATCAGTCGCAAGGAACGGAGCTATCGATTTGTTATAGATGTAGTCAGATGGGACATGTTCGCAGGACTTGTCCCCAGAGAGAGGGTGCGCCGAGTACAGTGGGCACACCAGAGTGTTCGTTCGTATAGAGTCGATAGTAGCATCCTATCGTTCAGACTTCTTAGGGAACAGATAGGGGAATTCAGATCAGTTGGTGCGGCAGCTGACAACGCCAAGTTGTGGTGGACAGGGCAGAGCGACATTACCCCGAGCGTATGCCCTTATAGCTCCTAGTTGTTCTCGGGCACCGGTCGTGCTGAAGCATACATATATTCCTTCAGCGAGCAGAGGTACTTCCTGAGTCTGCAGGCTTTGGGCCAGTTCCTTTCTTGCATCTGTTTTGGAGTTGGTGATGGATTTCGTGGGTGGTGTGCTGTGTTGAGGCAGCGGCTAGTGATGATGTGAGGTTGGAGTGAGTTGTGGATCCCGTGTCTTTGAGATAGTTGGCCATTGTTTTGGATGCCTGACCTTGTTTGGCTTTATCCTAGGAATAGTTTGGCAGACCATCTTGTATGCCTGTGCGATTGCGATCGACGGTTTGTTGTTTTGACCTTGAGTTAAATTTCGAGGGAAAAATTCCTTTAAGGGGGGTAGAGTTGTGAGACCCTGACCTATTTTCTTTTTCGGCATTTTTCGACGCGTGGTTTCCATTTTCGGTTTTGCATGTTTATATGCGTTTTGATGCATGATTGGGGTTAGATATGCATGCGGGATTGGTTCCCAGGGCCATTGGGCACTGTGATGCGGGTTTCAAAAATAAAAAATAAAAAAAAATATTTTCGTAGTCTATAAATATCTAGCTTTAGACATTTTGGAAAATATATTTTCATAACTTGGTGGCTAAGTTTTCTTTTTCCAAACCAAAAGCTCTGCATTCTCTCTAACTTCTCGAGGGGCCGGGGCTCGATTTTTTACGATCCAACAGCGGATCTTTGCTATTGGCATGGTGGGTTACGCGTTCATTCGGACGAAATTCTTTTATGGCAAAGTTTGTTTTTGCATGTGGTTCGAGACATCGAGTTTTTAACTCACAGATGTAGGATCCTAGACTCTAATGTTGTATAAGGGTGCTGTGTGTAATCGTGCGTGTTTTTACCGTTTAAAAATGCATTAAAAATTGGTTTATAAATTGGATTTTGGTTTAAAATCATTTTAGGTGTTTTTGGTTGGATGGAATTGGGGTTCAAGTGTTTCTCTCGAGGTTTTGTGGTAGTTTTGGGCTTGTGTATGTCCGTGGGTTGTTAAAGGGGTGTTTAGATGGTTTAATTTGGGGTTGAGAAGATTAATCCGTAGCTAGGGTTTGCTTTCTGCCGTTGCCCTGTTCACTGTTTTAAAAATCTGAATTTTTTTCTTTTGTGTCGACACATTTTCTGTTTGGGTCGACACTTTTTGTCGCTAGTATCGACACTTTTTTACTGGTGTCGACACTTTTGCTCTCTGCATATGTTGCCTAACTGTCGGTTCTTTTGTATCGACACCTCTACTATTTGTGTCGACACCTCCACTGTTGGTGTTGACACATTTTCTGTTTGCGTCGACACCTTTGCTGTTTGTGTCAACACTTTTGCTGTTAGTGTTGACACATTTTCTATTTGTGCCGACACCTTTTCTGTTTGTGTCGACACTTTCGCTGGTTGTGTTGAACCCTTTTTCTTTAGTCGTGTTGGAGCCTTAGGGGTTTCTTTTGGCCTTGTTAAGCCTGTGTGGGTTCATGTTGGCCGTGTTAGGCGTGTGTTGGTTTGGGTTATGATGTGTTGGTGGTTGGGTCTTTGATTTTCGATTGGTTTCCTATGGTATTTAGTTGATTAATTATGGGATTAGTCGACTGAAATACTGTTGGATTGTTTTTGGGGTTTAGTTGGTCATGTTGGGGTTTTGGGGTTCGTGTCGTGACCCCGAGTGTTTGTTTAGGTGCCATCCTCGGGGGTGACGTGCGTGGTTAGATGTGGGTTGTTGGGGAACGGCTGTGTACGTCGTGGTTAGGTATGGAGCGTGCTCGGGCTCATGGCACATTTGGAGGAAAGGTGGTGTTTTGTGATCTCGTGGTTTGAGGGGTTTAGTGTTGACCTTCGGGTTAGGCCTTTTTTTGATGGGTTGTTGGTTGTCCATGTGAGTGGATGTCGGGTTATTTGGCAGGTTGCGTCATGATGTGAAGTTATCTATGGCTATGTGAGTTTATAACTGGCTATGTGCATTTATAACTCAGTTTATTTATGTACGAAATATGTAAGTGGATTACATGACTTTGATATCGTTATGCGTAATGTGGTTGCATGCTTTAAAACTTAGAGTTCTATTAAGCATAGATGTAATGGATCTGTGGGGCACAAGCATGTGGCATATGTGGTATGTCTTATGCATCTAAATCCTGATTAGGTTATGCATAGGTGTGTTCGGTGTTATCCTATAATGTTCAGTATTATTCTATAGTGTTTAGTTTTATCCTGTAATATGCAATTTTATCCCGTGGTGTGCGGTCTTATCCCGCGGTATGCGGTCTTATCCCGTGGTTTATGATTTTATCCCGTGGTATAATCTCGTGGTCAACGGTTTCATCATGTGGCTTACGGTAAAATTTATGGTTTTACCCCGTAGTATACGGCTTTATCCCGGGAATGTGTGTTTGTGTGCGGATCTTTATCTCAGTGTTAGGACAGTGGTTGCGGCTTGTGAACGCTGGTTATACACATCTGTACTGCATTCTGTTGAAGTTGAGGTCTCTCAGTCTGAGAGGTTACATTGATTGCATAAACTGTATTGTGGGATGGATAGACTAAATTTTAAATTATTTTTAAGCGTCGTGTGAATCGTGACCTAAAAATTGTTTTCCTACTATTTTCAAGGCTCCTATGAGTGAGTCAAAAGATGATTTGTATCCTCGCTTTCCCGTTTGCATGTGAAAATTGTTTTAAAGGCTTAAAAGAGAGTCTAAAACTTCACCTCGTTTTCCTAGCATGTTTAGCTTATACTGCATGTGCTGTCTAGTATCTGCTGAGCTTTGGCTCACAGTGTGGCATTTGATTTTCTTTTCAGGTACCGGTCACGTAGGTTGATCTGGAGTTGCTGAAGAAGGGGAAGAGCCGTAGTCTTCCTCTTTTTGTTCTTTCTGTTAGATGTATGTTGTAACATGTTTTCCCGGTGTTGGAACTGTGTAATGTATGCCGTTTGAAAATTATATACAATGCATGTATGGTTTAATTTGAGTGTGTATTCTTGGGTTAGGTGTTATATCTAGTTGTTTGTAGGTATTTTACGTGACCCAGAGTTTAGGGTGTGACAACTTGGTATCAGAGCTCTGGGTTCAAATACTTAAGAGTCGTGAGAAAAGGGTATATCCCGTGTGAGGTTGATTGTGTATGCTTGTTTGCATGTGATTAGACGCTTTGATAACATGACAGTGTCAGCATGTTAGTTATGTGAACGATGTGTATATGTGAGCATATGGGTGAATCTTAGGAGTGATAGACTTGTGTTTAGGCGTTTGGATTAACAAACTTGGGAGCCAAGTTAGAAACGCGTTTAGCTAACGTGATTTCAAGCATGGAATCTAAGTAGGTTGTCCATATTGACGCGTCATTCTTGTAGGTTCTCCTCGGTATGTGGGGTTTATTTAGCTTGAACCTATGTGCTTATGTGCTCGCATGCTTATGTGGTTTATGCCTATGTGCTGCGTCTTATATTCTGTCTTTTTTATATAGATGCGATGTCTGCGAGGAGCGGGCGAGGCCGTGGTCGTGGTATTGTCCAAGGGGATGTTCCTATCCCTGATTTTGGGGATGCAAATGCTCCCCTAGGACCGATGGACGTGACAGAGTTGTTGCGCTAGTTGGTTGGTTCTATCTAGCAGCTGGTTGCTAGAGGTGAGATCGTTAGAGAGAGAGAGTACATGAGGTGAGGGCTACAGTAGCGATGCGGGAGTTCGAGCACATGGAACCACCTACCTTTACAGGAGATCCTGATCCTATTGTGGCGACGGAGTGGCTGGAGTTAGTGACACAGATCTTAGACACGTTGCAGATGGAGGAGGACGAGTTGCGGGTTTCTTTTGCTACTTTCCAGCTAAGGGGTGCTGCTCATGTGTGGTGAAAGTATGCTAGGACCATTGTGGGAGTCGCATGGGCAGCCTTTATAGGAGTGTTTCTAGAGAAATACTTCCCGACGTTAAAGAGGGATCTGCATAGGGAGGAGTTCTACACTCTTACCCAGGGGGCCATAGATATTATGCAGTACAAGGCCAGGTTTACAAGCTTGTCCCGGTTTGCACCGCGATGGTGAGCATAGATAAGCTGCGATCTATGAGGTTTGAGCGGGGCTTGAGGCCAGCAATCAGGGAGCGTGTGGTTGCGATGGGACTTCGAGTGTTCATGGAGCTGGTGGATGCAGCACCAAGGGTGGAGAACACTATGATTGAGATTCGAGCTTCTAGGGAGGCCAAGATACCTCAAGGTGGGACAAAGGCGCAAACAGGTGGTCGTTCTAGCAAGAGGCAGAGGTCCTCTGGTCCTAGCTTTCATTCATCTGGACCACAACAGTTCTCTACACCAGCACCATCAGTGGCTTCATCGGGGAGGCCAGAGCAGAGGGAGGTAAGATGTTATTGATGTGGATAGCCGGGGCATCGTGTGCTAGATTGCCCGCAGCCGAGGCAGTACCGAGATCAACAGTTGAGGCAGGCTCAGAGTTTCATACCAGATCAGTCGCACGGAACAGAACTGCCATTTTGTTATATTTGTGGTTAGACAAGACATGTTCGCAGGACTTGTCCCCAGAGAAAGGGTGCGCCGAGTACAGTGGGCACACCAGAGGGTTCGTTATTATAGAGTCGACAGCAGCATCCTATCGTTTAGACTTCTCGGGGAACAGATAGGGGCAGAGTTGTGAGACCCTAACTCGTTGGCCATTGTTTAACAACCAGGATTTATGTGGTTCGGCCCATACCAGCCTACGCCCACGAATGAGAGAGAAAACATTTCACTATGTCGAATGTAAAAGAGTACAGAACCCGTCTATCTTCTTTCTACTAGTTAACCTCTCAATTTTCTGATTCACAACCTTCTCCTTAAGGCTCCAGTAGTGTCCTATTTATAGGCACAAGCGTAGAAATCATAAAGAATTCTAGTAGATTTTTAATTCCACCCTAACTCAATTACATATAGACCAAAAATAATATAATAAACATGGGCTCTATAGAATATAAGACACAGCCTAACAATCTCCACCTTGGCATTAATTTTACGAACCACCCTGAAGATAACCAGCGTCGCTGTCAATTCTTCCGTCGTCGTTGTCGTCGACCTGCCACACCCAAACAGCATGGCCCGCACACCTCTACACCGAGGTGCCCACACCCCAACCCGGGTGCCCCACAAATCTCACTACTTTGTAGAAGAACGTGGTCCTATCTCTCCTCCTTTGTGCACACAATCAGGGAGATCACCGCTACTAACCAAATCAAGAGCAAATGAGACTCACTTTTGTCGAGGTGTACACTTGTCTGTCACGTCTGTTGTATTAATCTCGTTGCCCAGAGTTTTCTTGTAAACATCCAACAACTGTTGCTTTTGCATCTTGCCGGCATCCTACACAGCATCTGATTTGCTCGCCTATGCACTTATACTATCTCGTCGCTTCTGTGTACCCCTGCGCCTATTTCGGGTGCTTTTTTGCAATAGTCTTTTACCCTGATCACACTTATACTTTTTTCGTGTATGTCATCTACCTATATTACTCATTTGATATCTTACAATAGCTCTTCCTGTCATAACATTCCTTACGAGCCTGTATAGGTTGTCAATCATCTGTCCCAGCAGTACATCCCTATTTTCCTTTGAAATGCAAAGAACTCCACATCCAGATGAGAACTCACAACCTCTTGAATCAAGCATCCCCATAGAAATCAAGTTCTTCCTTAGATTCGACACATGTCTAACCCCAGTCAAGATCACAACAGTCCTATCAAGCTTGAAAAATCGCATTGTCCCTATACCGACAACTCTTCTCACTATATTGCTAGCCATCCTGACAGTACCCCAATCGCATGCTTGATACGTATCAAAATACTCTCTGACTTCACACATGTGGAACGAACATCCAGAATCTAATATCCAATCTGATTTGCTCTTACCTGAAGTAACTGTGAGCACCTCTTATTCTTTATAATCGAAGCCCTTTGTAACTACTGCTTCTGATGATTGTTCTTTTTTCTTGTTCGCCTTGTACTTCAAATAATTCCTCTTTAGATGACCTTTCTTGTCATAATAGTAGCACTTCCTTTTGTGTCCTCTCGACTTGGAACGACCTTTCTTCTTAGACCCCTCTTGCTTCACTATCACCCTGCCTCTAACTTGCCCACTGCCGGATGCAACCATGATGCTCTCTCCTCGTGATCTGTCACTCCCTTTTTTTAAAGATTTCATGAGATATGAAAGCAGCAACAGCGTTATCTATCCCAAGGGTATCTTTTTTAAACATCAATGTAGTCCTCAGATGCTCATATGATAAAGGTAAGAAAACCAACAAGAGAATCGCTTTATCCTCATCATTGATCTTCGCGCCGATAGAATCAAATTCTATCAATATCCTGTTGAACTCGTCCAATGTAGTCCTTAGAGAATTGCTTCTGTAAGAGAATTGCTCCATAAAGTTCGCTTCCTCTGTCATCAGAAGTGCATATAACTATTTCTTTAAGGACAACCGAGTCGTCAATGTCTTGGACTTGTACCTACTTTCCAACTTTGCCCAGAGTTCTGCCAGATCACTTTCGTTAATGACTTTCCGAAGAGTGCTATTACTGAGATACAACTGAATCGTGCTGTTTGCCAAGTCCCGCATCTCATCCTACTCTACATCCTTCATCATTTTTGGTTTCTCTTTCTTACTCATGAGAGCCTTAATCAATCCTTCGTGCGTCAATATATTCTTCACCCTTTGCTTCCATAAGTTGAAGTCGTTGTGGCCGTTAAAATGTTCAATCATGAAACACAAACTCTTCAACGCGATTAGATTTGTGTTTGACAATCTCCGTAATCTAAACTTGTCACAATATCATATATATGTAAACATTGTCCCATGCAGCCCAAATCAACTCTAATTGTACCCAATCGCTCTTGATTGTACCCAATCACACCCGATCAATCCCAATCTAAGCCGATCTATCTAATCCAATCAAACGGGGCAAAAACTAAAAAAATATGATCATAATGATGAATTTGCAGCACCAAAAAACCTTAGGAGAGACCTCTATCTCGAATTTTTCTATTATATATACGATCCGAAATAATAAAAAAAATTCTAACCGTTGATTTTACGCACACATCACACTGGATCAAAACCCTTTTAATCAAATCTAAACCCAATAATCAAGGCTCTGCTGAGATTCAGTTTAACCATAACAAGGTAATTTCCAAACAACTCCAGTGAGTACGCAATCACACTAAATAAAATTCTTTTGATCAAATCAAAAGCAAATCACCTAATGATTTTCTCCCTAATTTGGTGCCTACCAAATCAACACTCTCAGATTCTCACCACATAGGATAAAAACTCTTGGTTTTTGATTCCTAAACCAAGTCTTCAATAACCAGTGAATTCCCAATGGTGTGAATCACCTTCCAATCAATACCTGGCAACCGAAAAAAAAATTCAAAAAACACAATTACTTTCAATGCCTTAATTAGCACAATACCAAATCAATAGGTTTTACAAGTCACAAAATGCAACAGTGGAAACTTCCGTACTCCTGATTGTTTCTCCGTTAAGAATTTTTCTGCAATACCGTCGTACTAGTTCTTTCTTTTTTTTTTTTGTACGAATATAAGTAATTTTGATTATACGATACAAAATGAAAAATTATACCTTCTCCGATTACCCACCACGGCTTCGAATTGTCTACCGTTGGCTCTAATACAACTTGTTGGGATTTAAACACCAATCCACGAATGCAAATAGAAGCAAAACCACGCACAAAAAAATAGAAAATAATTAACACCTAGGATTTATGTGGTTCGGCCCACACCGGCCTACGTCCACGAACGAGAGAAAAAATATTTCACTATGTCGAATGTGAAAGAGTACAAAACCCATCTCCCTTCTCTCTGTCAGCTAACCACTCAATTTTCTCACTCACGACCTTCTCCCTAAGGCTCCACTAGTGTCCTGTTTATAGGCATACACGTAGAAACTCTAAAGAATTATAGTCAGCCCATATTACTATAAACCCTATACATAAAGAATTCTAGTAGACTTTTAATTCTACCCTAACTCAATTGCATATAGACAAAAAATAATATAATAAACATGGGTCCGGTAGAGTATAAGACATAGCCCAACAATCTCCACCTTGGCTTGAATTTTACAAACCACCCTGAAGATAACCAGCGTCGCTGTCGATTCTTTCGTCGTCATCATCGTCGACCTACCACACCCAAATGGTATGGCCCGCACCCCAACCTGGGTGCTCCACAAAGCTCACTACTTTGTAGAAGAACGTGGCCCAATCTCTCCTCCTTTATGCACACAACCGAGAGATCACCGCCACAAACCAAATCAAGAGCAAATGAGACTCTCTTCTGTCGACGTGTACACCTGTCTGTCACGTCTGTTGTATTAGTCTCGTTGCCCAGAGCTTTTCTATGAACATCTAACAACTATTGCTCTTACATCTTACCGGCATCTGCATACCATCTGATTTGCTCACCTGCGCATTTGTATTACCTCGCTGCTTTTGTGTACCCCTGTACCTATTCTATGTGCTTTTTCGCAACTGTTGTTTACCCTAATCACCCTTACACTTCTTTTGTGTATGTCGTCTACCTATATTACTCATCTGATGTTTGGCAATAGCTCCACCTGTTATAACATTCCCTACGAGCCTGTATAGGTTGTGAATCATCTTTCCCTCTAATACATCCTTGTTTTCCTTTGAAACCTAAAAAATTCCACCTCTAGATAAGAACCAGCAACCTCTCGAATCCAGCATCCCCAAAGAAATCAAGTTCTTCCTTAGATTTGGCGCATATTTAACCCCAATTAAGATTAAAACGGTCCCATCAAGCCTACAAAATGGCACTGTCCTTATACCAATAACTCTGCTCACTGCAATGTTAGCCATCCTGACAGTACCCCCATCGCATGCCTGATACGTATCAAATTAATCTCTGACCGCACACATGTGGAACGAACATCCAGAATATAATATCCAATCATATTTGCTCATACCTGAAGTAACTGTGAGCATCTCTGATTCTTCATAATCGGAGCCCTCTATAACTGTTGTCTCTGATGATTATTCTTTTCTCTTGTTCGCCTTGTACTTTAAACAATTCCTCTTCATATGGCCTTTCTTGTCACAATGGTAGCACTTCCCTTTATAACCTCTCGACTTGGAATAACCTTTCTTCGTAGACTCCTCCTACTTCACTGTTGCCTTACCTCTGACTTCCCCACTACTTGATGCAACCATAATGCCTTCTTCCTACGATCTGTTACTCTTCCTCTTTTTCAACATTTTATGAGATATGAGAGCAGTAACAACCTCATCTAACCTAAGGGAATCTTTCTCAAACATCAATGTAGTCCTCAGATGCTCGTATGATGAAGGTAAGGAAACCAAAAAGAGAATTACTTTATCCTCATCTTCGATCTTCACGCCGATAGAATCCAGTTCTGTTAGTATCCTGTTGAACTTGTCTAAGTGCTCCATAAAATTCCCTTCTTCTATTATCTGAAGTGCATATAACTATTTTTTTAGGACAACCGAATCGTCAATGTCATAGACTTGTACCCGCTTTCCAACTTTGCCAGAGTTTCGCCAGATCACTTTCATTGATGAGTTCCTGAAGAGTGATATTATTGAGATATAATTGAATCGTTGCCAAGTCTCGCATCTCATCCCACTTTACATCTTTCATCATTTTCAATTTCTCTAACTTATTCCTAAGAGCCTTAATTAGTCCTTCGCGCGTTAATATATTCTTCACCCTTTGCTGCCATAAGATGAAGTCATTGTGGCCGTTAAAAGGTTCAATAATGAAATTCGAACTCTTCAACACCATTAGATTTTTGTTTAACAATCTCCACAATCTAGACTTGTCACAATATCAGATATATATAAATCTTGTCCCATGCAGTCCAAATCAATTCTGATTGTACCCGATCGCTCTTGATTTACCCGATCACACCTGATCAATCCCAATCTAAGCCTATCTGTCTAATCAATCAAACGGTGCAAAAACTAAAAATCTGATCATACCGATGAATTCGCAGCGCCGAAAAACCTTAAGAGAGACCTCCATCTTAAAATTTTCTATTATATATACAATCCGATATAATAAAAAAAATCGTAACCGTTGATTTTACACACACACCACACTGGATCAAAACATCTTTAATCAAATCTAAACCCAACAATCATGACTCTGCTGAGATTCAATTTAACCAAAATAAGGCAATTCCCAAACAACTCTAGTGAGTATGCAATCACACCAAATAAAACTCTTTTGATCAAATCAAAAGCAAATCACCTAAAGATTTTCTCCATAATTTGGTGCCTACCAAATCAACACTCTCCGATTCTCACCACATAGGATAAAAACTCTTGGTTTTCAATTTCCAAACCAAGTCTTCAACAACTAGTGAATTCCTAATAGCATGAATCACCTTCCAATGCATGACAACCGAAAAAAATCTTCGCAAAACACAATCACTTTCAATGCCTTAATCAGCATAATACCAAATCAATAAATTTAACAAGTCACAAAACGCAACAGCGGAAACTTCCATGCTCCTGATTGTTTCGCTGTTACGAATTTTTTTACAGCAGCGCCTCACTGGTTCTTCCTTTATTTTTTTGTACGTATATAAACAATTTTGATTATATGATACGAAAACAAAAAATTGTACCTTACTTCGATTACCCACCACGGCTTCGAATCATCCACCGTTAGATTTGATACCACTTGTTGGGATTTGAACACCAATCTCCGAATGCGAACAAAAGCAAAATAGTGCACAAAAAAATAGAAAATAATTAACACCGAGAATTTACGTGATTCGGCCTACATTGACCTACGTCCATGAGCGAGAGAGAAAATATTTCACTATGTCGAATGTAAAAGAGTATAGAACCCGCCTTCCTTCTCTCTACCAACTAACCTTTCAATTTTCTTACTCACGATCTTCTCCCTAAGGCTCCACTAGTATCCTATTTATATGCACGCACGTAGAAACCATAAAGAATTCAAGTCAACTCATATTACTATAAACCCTATACATAAAGAATTCTAATGGCCTCCAGATTCCACTCCAACTCAATTACATATAAACTATAAATAATTTAATAAACTTGGACCTGGTAGAATATAAGACACAGCCCAACAGTGCACTCTTAGTTTTGACACCCCTAG
>JAOTRH010094851.1:0-16302 GCA_034768845.1 Heliamphora exappendiculata
GCTTTGGAAGCGGGCTTCATTGGTATTGTAAGACTACCGTATTTTATTCATCTTCCGTATTAATTACAGGCTTAGTGAAGGCTATACGCTTTTCCAGCTTACTCTTGTTTCCCGATTGGTCATATAACAGGAAAACAACCTCAAAATTATCCCCATCGCTAAATGTAAATGCACCCCGGCACATATCGCGCCCCACCTTTACTACCCCATTTGTGATGGCCAGAATATAAACTGAAGTTTTCCCGGATGTCTTACTCCTCACCCGTGCCTTTACAAATAATTCCGATTTATCTATCCCTGTCATGGTAAAATAAACCCAACTTGCAGGCCCACATCCATAACGTACAAGCGTCTTTTTCTGTTCAGAAGGATTGGCATTAAAGACAGGAGGGATAGTATCAATCTCATCATTGGTTCTGTAAGTCAGCGATTCCTCCCGTCTTGTTGAGGTATTGTAATATGTGAGGCCCGATTGAAACTCCGGCAAACCATCTATCCAAAGAGCATACGTTTCGTTTGCCGCCAGGATTGAAGCTGGTTTTAAAACAACTTCAGTCAGATCCTTTTCGCCTGTAAAAGTCTCTACCACCGACAAGATAACTTCTCCCTTTTCAGACTTCAGGTAAACGGGATGTATCGTACACAGACCGGGAACAATTTCCTGACTTACCCCATTGAACTCCAGGATAATTATTCCATTCCGGTTAAGGGTAACGTTTGGGGATAAGGGCCAGATTCCGTCAATGATGCAATCCGCCATAGCAATTGCCGGTGCGAAGAATACGAATACGATCAATGCTATCCACCTCATAATATTCAAAGCTATCGAATATTACTATTGCTCCTAATCAACTTTAGGCAATAATACTCACTTACAAGCCCCTATCTTAATAGCGTATCGCACGGTCATTCGGTGTCTATAATACAGTTAGAAGCGGTATAGCATATCTTATACCTGTCGCAAAACATATAGGATACGGCACGTATTTCTACGCTATTCTTTTCCCGTACTTTTTCTCTTGTGCGGGCTGTACTGCCACCACATCTTTGCATCAGCATATACTTTTTGAAAATGAAGCCTTTTAAATCACCGGAAAAACAGGCTTGCCCTGCACCGGCTATAAAAGGATGTATATCAAAAAATATTTGTGCCGTCAACACATTTTTTATTTAAAAAATTGTTTCTATCTTGACATTCTTCTTTACCACAATCACTATTTCGTAAACATAAAATCACACGACTATGAGTAACAACCAACTCGCAGCAACGCCGCAGGCGTTCAACCGCAAATCGGCACCAACCACGCAATGCCAGCAAGACAAAGAAACGGCAGCGCTTGGGCCATTGGCTACCCTTGCCCAGGGCAATACCTGGTTGGGTGAAACCGGCTACAACCTGATGGTAGTACCCAGTCCGCTCAGTACCAATGGCTTCATTGTGATGCTCAGCCAGCTATTTGAAACACACATCTTCGATGCAGTACCCGCACCTGTTCCCAACCGCACCCGCGATAATGGAACAGAGCAAATGGGTGCCGTTAAGTATTCCCAGACTGTAGCCGAGAATGTGACTAAAAACATTCTCCATGAAGAAACGGGAATGTGGCTCAATCAGACACTTGGGACAATACCCCCAGGCTGCCCTCCGCTCGACCCTGCAACTGTTCAGGCTGGTCTCGGGCCATTGACTGGCGACCTCGCCACTCTTGCCCAGCAAAATTCCATCTCCCGGTCGGGAGTGGTGCCACACGGCAATACTTTCCAGGCAACAGGCTCATACAATCCCTATGCATTTCCCACGATTCCGCCGACGCTTGACCTAACCAAATACCTGGCTATTACAAACTTCCAGACAACTACAGATAAATCCCAGCTTTCCTTCCTGCCGGTATATGCCGATGCATCAGACCCTACAGATCTGCAGACTGCATACAAGGCCGAAGTAGAAAAAGCCATTGCATTGATTCAGCCCAATGGTGGCCCATTGCAGTATGAAAATTTTGTCAATCCTATTGGTTTTCTGAATGCATATGCCAACAATATTGGTGATATCGATGCGCTTGCAGTAACCAGCACTATTCCTGATGGCGGTGGCGGAGTATTTAATTTACCACTGGAAACCAAAGTAGCAGGCCCTCAGAGCTTTACGACTACTTTCCTGATCGAAACCATCTACGATGAATCTGCCAACGGCCCAACTGACGATCAGAATCCAAGCTACCACCAGCTGCAATATCTTACATCGATCCCATTGCTGTTTCCCAATGGCTTCAATGGCAAACCAGTGATCTTCCCTCACTGGAATGTAAATACATTGCTGGCGGTATAGCATATTTAGAACAAGATATAAAGCAAAAGGAGCATCGCGATGCTCCTTTTGCTTTATATCGCTTTGATTTGAATAACGCACCGTCAATATACCTGCATATTACAATCCTGCAATGTGAAAAATACCATTTTATAACTCTAACGCTGAGAGTAGCTTAGCAAAAACCACATATTTATGGAAGCATGGTATTATATCATTCTTGCGGGAATGACCATTTTGATGATGATACTGGGCATGAAAACATCGATGCTGCGCGACGATATTTCTGATGCCGCACAATTCCAGTCGGCTGCTGCAGGGCAGCCCAATGCACGGCCTCCTTTTTCGCTGGGGCGCACCCAACTGGCTTTCTGGACGGTGATCGTTATCAGTTCGTTCCTGTATGTACTCATTTACCAGCACTACGATGCAGTGCCTGTGCTGGCATCGAGCAGCCTCGCACTGCTGGGTATATCGGCAGGCACCACCGTTGCAGCAAAAACGGTAGATGACAGCCAAAGTAATGCACCGCGCCATCAGAACGCCCCATCGCAGGGCTTGTTGCTGGATCTGATATCTGATCAGAAAGGGGTAAGCATCCACCGGTTGCAGAACCTAATATGGATGCTGATCATCGGGTCGATATATATACACTTTGTCGCTTCCAGCAATTCATTGCCGGGAGACACGGTAATTACAGCACAGTTGCTGGCCTTGATGGGCATCAGCGCGGGTACTTATGTGGGCCTGAAGATCAATGAAAACTCTGCTGCAAGCACCGCTGCTGCGAATAATGCCAATACAATAGCAGGCAACAACAATCTGCCCGCACCGCCACAGCAAAATGCAATAGTCAATATGCCGCCGGTGCCGCCAGCCACACCACCGGCTGCGCCAGCTACAGATATCAATACCACCGGCAATATTTCGCCCGACCCCGTTCCGGGCAGTTAGCGCATATGGCCCAATGCCTGCCGGATGTTATATGAGCATCCGGTAGGTGGGCTCGGTATGCTGCTTGAATCCATAGCGCTGGTAAATGCGCTCGCCAGCCTGGGCTGCATGTAGCTCAAAAGCAGTAATACCTGCCTGCCGCGCATCTGTAACCAGTAAGTGCAGGATATGAGCACATATACCACGCCCGCGGTACGCTGGTTCGGTATACATGTTCATGATATATCCCACCCTGCCCGATGGGTTGGCATAGCTGCCGGGATTGGTGCGGATGGCAACACCACCAATGCCTGCTATGTGCTCATCTGCTATAGCCATGTAGCATATATATCGGCCATCGGCAAGAAACTCATGGAAATAGGTCAATAATTCGTGCCTGAGCGTATCTGTAATTGCGACTGAACGGGGTCCTGCCATAGCTTCGAGAAACCGGATACGCGCATCGGCCACCCGTTCTGCATCAGCAGCGGCAGCACGAATAAAGGAAATAGCGTGAAAGGAATTTTCCATGCGTATATAACCACTGCACACACCAATTATTGCACATTACATAAACATACCACCTATGGTTGCCGACAGGTAAGATGCCAGCGTGCCGCACAGCAATGCGCGCATACCCAGTTTCGCAAGATCGGCACGGCGCTCGGGAGCCAGCGCGCTAATGCCACCTATCTGCATACCTACACTGGAAAAATTGGCAAAACCACATATGGCAATAGTAGTGATCGTGAGCCCCTTTGGCGTAACTATATTGACCGTATGTGAGGTGAGATTTTTGAATGCCACAAATTCATTGATCGATAGCTTTTGGCCCAATAATGTGGCCGTATTCGCTACATCCTGCGCAGGCACACCCATAGCCCAAGCAAACGGATAAAACAGCTTACTGAAGATAAGATCGAGCGAAAGGCCATGGTGTATATGCGCCAGCATACAGTTAAGCATCGCTATAAGCGCTATGAACCCAATCAGCATCGCTATCACATTCATTGCAATTTTAAAGCCATCTGCGGCGCCATGGGTAATGGCATCGATCAGGTTGGTATAGCTGCTTTTCACATTCAGCTTCACGGTACCCATAGTTGGCGATTCCTCCGTTTCAGGAAATACGATCTTGGATATAACGAGAGAACCGGGTGCCGCCATCAGGCTGGCAGCAATCAGGTAATCGGGGCGGGCTCCCATATTGGTATAAATGATGAGAATACCTCCTGCAATACACGCCAGGCTACCGCTCATCGATGCCAGCAACTCGCTCTTGGTCATAGTAGGGATATAGGCACGTATCATCACCTGGGCCTCTACTTGCCCTACAAAAGCACTGGCAACATTGCTAAGTGCCTCGGCCCCGCTCACGCGCATGATCACATTCATGGCCCTTGCAATAAAAGCCACCAGCAGCTGCATGATGCGCAAGTGGTATAGCATGGCCACCAATATACATACGAGTATAATAGTAGCCGTAATATTGAACGCAAATACGAAAGCTGGCGCTACCCCATAGTTCACCAACGTTCCGCTCTTGTCGTATGCGCCGATACCGGCATATACAAATGCAGCGCCCTCCCGTGCAAAACCCTCGAGCTTTTGCATACCGGCACCGAGAAACTGGAAGAAATGATTGACCACTGGCACCTTCAATACCAGGATAGCTATTGCTACCTGCAGCAGCATACCGCTGACCACCAGGCGCAGGTTGATACGTTTCTTATTGTTGGAAAACAGGAAGGCTATACCTAATATCAATACCACCCCTATAAGGCCTGTCAGTCTTTGCATTTTATACCGGAAAACTAATTTGAATAATGAGCTTGCTGCCGCAGGGGCAACTTTCAAAAGTATAGCAAAACCTAAAAGGCATCAAGGAATAATGCCGGGAAAACCGCTATGATAACAATTTGTTCATATTAATAAAACAACGAATCGCTATCCTGCTAAGCGGCCACCTGTAAGGTAGTTGCGCAGAGAAGTGCCGATAATGTATGTCCACCCTTCGACAAAATTACTGCGTAAAAAATCTTTTGAACGTGGGAAAGTATGAACACCTGCATGGGTCAGGCGTAAACGGGTATTATCCCCTTCAGCAAACAATTCGTAGGTAACCAGGGAATTACCTTCGCGACCTTCATAGCGCCAGGTATATGATAGCTTTTGCAATGGTATCACATCAACCACTGTGCACAGGTGCACAAATATTACCCCATCGTTCTGCCCGGAAAACGTGAACTCAAATCCCGGCTCGGCAACAAAATCGCTGACATCAAAATACCACTCCTTCATTTCGGCCTTCGAGGTAATTGCAGTCCATACTTTCTCAGCTGATACGGGATATGCCCGTTCTATAATTATCGGCTCTATGTTGTTATCTGTATGTGGCACACTCATTTTGTTCCGGCATTATCTGTATCTACTAAGATACGAATAATGAAACTATTGCATTCTTCTTTCCCATATCATATCTACCAACTACATAAATGCCGATATACCCCTCTGCGAGCAGAGCCATATAAGCCATCCCATGTTTCTTTCACTAACGAGCTGCTGACAACAATCAGCCCCCAAAGCCACTAATGCGACAGTTCAGCACAAACGCATGTATATAATTCACATAATACATTAAGAAGACCAGTAAGCGCCAATCAGCAATCGAAGTGCGCTGAAACATTGAATTACCATTTTATAAAATACAAAATCATCTATAGAAAACAACTTTAATCAAAAATTAAAAAATCAATTTTAATCCATTAACATTCAATTAGGAAATTGAAACATGAACTTTTTGCAGAAAGCTCTATCTTTAAACTAATAGTTAAATAATTGTCGCTCAATATTTACTATTAGCTTCGGCATTTGTTATTATTTCCCACAACTATAACAACCTGTAAAACCCACTACCAGGCTCACTTTAACCATAAGTTAAAATACAAAATTCATACCCTCTCAAGGGGTATGGATCAATATGTAGTCAAAAATTTTAAAAATAGTTGAAAAGCAAAACACGCAATTAGTATACTCAAAACACACTCAAGGAAATAAATACACAACATGAAACAACATCTACCACCGGGCATGTCCCCCAAAAACGAAACAAAGAGGCAGAGTGCTTTCTCAAGCCAAACCGAGAAGAGCGGAATGAGAAAGCTATACTCAATCATGCTTTTCCTATGCGGCTTAAGTATAGCCGCAGGTGCGCAAACAACAACAACCTATAACTACACAGGGGCAGTCCAGACCTATACGGTACCCTGTGGTGTGACCCAGGTGACGGTGGATGTTGTAGGCGGCCAGGGAGGAAACTATTCCGGCTATGGCTCAGGCGGTCTTGGAGGCCGCGCTCAAGGCGTGATAACGGTAACCGCAGGTCAGATTCTTTACGTCTATGTAGGCGCCAAAGGAACTGATGGCAGTGGCGGCGCTGGCGGCACCAATAGCGGCGGCGGCGCCGATGGCGGCGTTGGTGGCCCCAGTGGCGGTGGTGCCGGTGGTGGTGCCGGTAGCGATATCCGTACCGTATCGGGCAATACCACTGTAGCGCTCAACAGTCGCCTTGTAGTAGGCGGTGGCGGCGGCGGCGGCGCATTCGACTGCTCGGGCGTAGGTAATGGTGGTTCAGGCGGTGGCCTGACCGGAGGTATCGGAACCAACCAGTCGTGTGGCACACAGGCAGCGGTAATGGGTTTTCCCGGCACGCCAACAACAGGCGGCGCCGGTGCTACAGGCAGCACTTCCGCTACGGCAGGCGGCCTGGGTTATGGTGGTGCCGGCACCCTCTACGGTGGTGGCGGCGGCGGCGGCTGGTATGGTGCCGGTGGCGCCTACGAGAGTGGCGCTTGTGGTGGTTCTTCATATTATGGCGGCTCGGGTGTAAGCAGCGGATCTACTACTACGGGTTATCATTCGGGCAATGGTTATGTATCCATCACTGCGCCGGGAGCCAATGTAGCGCCCAACATTTCTACGATCAATTTCGGCTCTGTTACTTCAGGCTCCACTTCGGCAGCACAGGTATTTTCTGTAACGGGAACATCATTCACATCAAGCCCCATAACGGTAAATACATCTTCGACCAATTTCCAGTTCTCTTTTGATAATACTACGTGGTATTCTACGGCACAAACAATGGCATTTACGGTGCCTGGCTTTACGAATATTCCTATTTATGTTCGCTTCAGCCCCACTGCAATCACATCTTATAGCGGCAACATCACCTTCTCAGGTGGTGGCTTGCTGTGTACATACAACTTCCCGGTAAGTGGCGCAGGCGCTGCGGCATGTACAGGCAGCCCCACTGCGGGCACAGCCAGTATATCACCCGTAGCAGGTGCTTCAGGCACACCGTTCACATTAAGTTTATCGGGCTATTCTGCATCAGGCGGCATTTCGTTCCAGTGGCAATCTTCTCCCGATGGCTCTGCATGGACAAACATCTCCGGCGCCACGCTGACTACCTATTCGTTTACAAGTATTACGGCCACTACTTATTACCGTTGCAATGTCACTTGTGTTCCTTCATCTACCACAGTAGGTTCTGTACCGGTTACCGCATATTACTATCCTGCATCATCCTGCACTCCCCAGTACTATTATTATGCAGTATTGGGCACCAGCTATCCTGCAAACACCTATGGTCTTGCCAATTTCAGCGTAACGGGCTACGGTGGCACCAGTATCAATGATAACGGCCCTACCCCGCGTGCGGCGGCAGGCTATGAAGATCAGAGCTTTGCAGTAACAGCACCGACATTTATGCAGGGCATGACGTATTCCGGCTCAGTAACGTACACAGCATCGCAGCTATACTATGAAAACGAAATATGGATAGACTTCAATGACAATGGCGCTTATGATGCAACGGAAATAGTAAGGCCGGTATTTGGTATAGCCGGCTGCTCAACTGCTATAACCGGCGAACCATTCAGCATGTCTATACCCATGACAGCTAATCCGGGTGTGCACAGGATGCGTGTACGCAACGCCATGACATATACCTGCCCCAATGCGGCTATGGACCCATGCGCATATTACGATGGCACCAACTATTACGACTACGGTACCACGCGCGACTACATGGTGAATATCATCCCCGCACCTCCATGCGCAACGCCAACAGCACAGCCTACTACACTCGCATTCACACCAACGTTGACAACTATTGCCGGTTCATTTACCGCATCGGCAAGTGCTGACAACTACCTCGTGGTCATGACTACTTCGAGTGTATCGCCTACTGCCCCTGTCAATGGAACAACATATACTACCGGCACTTCTGCCCTCGGAGGCACTATTATTGCCAATAGCCCATCTACAACATTTACAGCTTCAGGCCTTACACCTGGTACTCAGTACTGGTTCTGGATATATGCTGAAAATGCATTCTGCTCAGGAGGCCCGCTGTACAAAACCATTACTCCGCTCAATGGTACGATTTCCACTACATCGTGCGCACTGAGTGGTATCAAAGTCGTTGGTCCTACCGGCGATTATACCACACTGACGGCTGCTGTAGCTGCGGCAACAGCTTTGGGCCTGGCTGGTCCTCTGGCGTTTGAACTGCAATCGACCTATACAGGGTCTGGCGAAACATGGCCTATCACTATAGGCAGCATCACCTGTATGAGCGCGACGAATACGCTCACGATTCGCCCACAGGCAACAATAAACGTGTCAACATCATATGCGGGACCATTGTTCAACTTCAATGGCTGTAACTATGTGATCATAGACGGACGCATAGGATCGACAGGAACAACAAAATCGCTGACGATCACTAACACGAATACAGGCGGACAGGTACTGCAGTTCATAAATGATGCGATGTACAATACAGCACGCTATGTAACGATTTCCGGTACCAACCAGAGCACAACCAGCGGTAACGTAGTATTCTCTACCACTACAGGCACCAATGGTAATGACTACAATACCATCGATAATTGCGACCTGCTGGATGCTACTACTCAGCCGTATAACCAGATATATGCATCGGGTACATCGGGCAAAGAGAATGACCATATTACAATCTCCAACTGTAATATCGCCAACTACTTTGCGGCTGCTACCGTTACCTATGGTGTTTATGTAACTACGGGCAATACTTTCTGGACAATAACCGGCAACAGGCTGTATCAAACAGCTTCGAGGTCTTATACCAGCACTCAGGCCAACAGGGGCATCTACATCAATAACACGGCAAGTAATGGATATATCGTAACCAACAATATCATCGGTTACGCATCAAACAGCGGCACGGGTACCTACACCACTACCAGCACCAGCACCAGCTCATTCTATGCCATTCACCTCGCTGTTGGTAATGCTACCCCATCGCTGGTAAAAGGTAATACGATCACGGCTTTCACATTTACCGGTACTAACAGTACGGCTACTACTGGTGGATCGCTGTGTGGTATCAGCATTTCTTCGGGTAGTGCAACGGTCGATAGCAACACTATTGGTTCTCAGTCTGCCAATGGCGCCATCACCGCTACTATCAATACCAACACAGGTGGCACCATAGTAGGTATCAACGGTTCGTCTGCTGCTCCTGCGGTGATCAACATCACCAATAACAAGATCGGTGGCCTGACACTGGTGAATGGCAGTGCAACCATCGGCGGCGGCATACAGGGTATACAGATGTCGTCGACAGCGGCATACACCGTTACCGGCAATACGATCGGCAGCACAGCTACAACCAACAGCATTTACCTGAGTACGGTAACGACTGGTACCCAACTGATGTATGGTATCAACTCGGCAGTGACCACAACACTGATCACTCCACCAGTAATCTCAAATAATACGATTGCGAACATGACGGCGTTGGGAACAGGTACTGCAAGCAATGCCGCAGGCATCCTGCACACAGGTGCTTCCACCATTACGATCAGCGGCAATACGATCAAAATGATTTCCAGTGCTACTGCAAATACGACATTGACATCTGGCCAGTTGCCTGTATCAGGCATCGCCTTCACCAGCGGCACAACGCAGGCCGGGGGATCTACCAATGCCATCATACAAAATACCATCAACACGATCTCAGCTACCAATGCTGGTGCCAACATCATCAACGTTGCAGGCATTTCATTCACCGCAGGCACATCGGGAGCTATCGCCACCCTGATTGCGCAAAACGACATTTACGATCTGCGCAACGCATCTACCTATGTAGCCAGCGCTACGACACCTGCAAAAGCAATAGGCCTTTACCTGTATTCACCATCTGGCGTTGTGAACATTTACAACAACATGATATCCCTGGGCAACAGCCAGACAACGGGTACATCATTTGTAGGTATCATGAACTATTCATCCGTTGCCAATGCACTGAACATCTATTATAACACCATCAATATAGAAGGAACGGCAAGCGCGGGTATAGCTCATACCACCTGCTTCAACCGCGGCACCATGGCCGCAGCTTCTACTACGCCGGTGAACATTCTGAATAATATCTTCAACAATGCCCGCTCAGGTGGTACAGGCAAGCACTATGCAATAACAGATGCATTGGGCGCTACGGGCTCAAGCACAGGCTGGGGCACCAATGCATCAAACTACAACATCCTGAACTCAAGTGCTGCTGCTACTGTTGGCTTCTGGGCAAATGCCGACAGAACAATGGCTACATGGCAGACAGCATCGGCAAGCGACGCCAATTCATTCTCAAACACAGTGGGCTCGGCAACACCGAGCACTCCGGTATTCGTGAACTCTGCCGGTGGCGATCTGCACCTGAATATGGGTACTACTGCCAACAACTTTGAGTCGCATGGCACTACGATCTCTGCCATCGCAACCGACTACGACGGACAAACCCGCCCCGGCACTACTACCGTAAATGGTGGCGGCTTTGCACCTGACCTCGGAGCTGATGAATTTGATGGCAATCCTAATGAGAACATACCGCCCACCATCACTTACAGCCCGGTACTTGGTGGCTGTGGTGCAGGAGACGTTACATTCTCCGCTACTATTGTGGACCCAAGCGGTGTACCAACTTCCGGCACACAACCACAGGTGTACTTCAAGAAAACCGCTGCGGGCACTTGGTACCACAGTGCAGGTACACTCACGTCAGGTACTGCATTGAGCGGTGTGTGGACATTCACCATTTCTGCTACCACTCTTGGCGGTGTTGCCGTAGGTGATCAGATATACTATTACGTGATTGCACAGGATGTTCCCGGCAATGTGGGCTCCAGCCCCGGCGCAGGCCTCGTGGCTACCAACGTAAACACAGTAACCACCCCACCTACAACACCCAATACATTCAGCATCCTGAACAGTTTGAGCGGCAACTACAACGTAGGCGCCACAGGTACTTATGCTACACTGACGGCTGCGATCAATGCTTATAACGCAGCTTGCCTGGCAGGCCCGGTTACCTTCACACTTACCGATGCTTCTTACTCAGCTTCAGAGACCTTCCCAATAGTTGTAAACAAAAACCCGTATGCAAGTGCCACCAATACGCTGACCATAAAACCAGCAGCCGGTAATGCTGCGGCCATTACGGGCAATGCCACTTCGATCCTGAAGTTCCTGAATGCACAGTATGTGACCGTAGATGGTCTGAATACAGGTGGTGCGAGCCTTACCGTCACCAACAACAATACGGGCACTCATGCTGTTGTCTTCCTTGCAAGCACTGCGACAACAGGCCCCGGCAATAACTATGTAACGATAAAGAACAGCAACCTGGTAGGTGGTACGAATACTACAGCCTCTGCATGGGCTATTCTCGCTGCGCAGGACAATGCGACCCCTGCTACTACCAGCGGTTACAACAATGACAACATTACCATCCAAAACAACACCGTCACTAAAACAGGGTATGCAATATACGCGAGCGGTACTGCCGGCATATCCAACGGCGGCCTTGATGGCTGGTTGATCAATGGTAATACTTTTGGCCCATCGGCTTACAACACAGCTACCAACATCGGTTACAATGGTATGTTCCTGAATAACATGATATCACCGATGGTCAGCAGCAACACCATACAGTTCGTGGGCTTTACAACAAGCGCATACCAAACATCGGGCATCGTGCTTTCCACCTATGTGAATGGTGCAACCATTACTCAGAACTATGTTCATGACATTGTTGCCAACTACAGCAGCAATGGTATCAACGCACCTAATGGTATTGAGCTGGGTAACAACGCTACCAACTCATCGATCCTCAATACGACTGTTACGAAAAATATTATCCGTACAGTTTCTAACCTGAATACCGGTGGCTATGGTGCGAAAGGTATTATCGTAAATCCGACCAATAGTGCAAGTAACACGCTTATTGCCAACAACCAGATATTTGACATATTCGGCCAGTCTTACACTATCGGCAATCCTCCCGACATGAATGCCGGTATCGACTTCTATAACCTCGCAAGCGGCGTTAAGGTATACTACAATACCATTAACATGAACACTTCGTATGCAGGTTACAGTGGTGCCACGATCACCACATGCGTTTCCTATCAGGGCACGGGTGGCAACATCGATATGCGGGATAACATCCTGAGAAATACATACGACAATACTACCACCACATCAGAAATCAATCTCTGTGTGTATGTAACGAACGCCTTGCCTAACAGCGTGTTCTCAAACATCGACTACAACGATTTTTATGTGAGCGCACCTAACGGAACAACAGCAGCATATGCAGCATACGGAACAACGCCTGTATACTACACTACTATGGCTGCCATGCAGTCGGCACTGGGCGGCAACACACACAATGCAGCTACCAATCCGACTTTTGCATCAGCCACGGATATGCACCTGACGGTACTGGGTACCAACTACCCGATCACTCAGGGGACTCCGGTTAGCGTTACTACAGACTATGATGGTACCACCCGGAATGTGACAACACCTACGATGGGTATCAACGAGGTATCCATTGTGGCATGTACCGGCGCAAACCCCGGCACAATTGCACAATCCAGCTCCATTTGTGTATCTGGCTCCACTACACTAAGCCTTGCAGGCGCATCCGGCACCGCAGGCATTACTTACCAGTGGAAAACATCGACCGACAGCACCACATGGACAAACATAAGTGGCGCTACAAACCCCACATACACTTTGCCGGCATCTATTTCCAGCGCGGTATATTATCGTGCCATAGTAGGCTGTTCTTACTCTGGCATCACGGATTCTACCAGCAGGAAAATTAAGGTGTATACATTACCAACGATCAATGCAACACCAGCTACTGCAACCATCTGCGCAGGCTCATCGAGCACTATTGTCGCTACAGGTGGTATCAGCTATGTGTGGACACCATCTACAACATTAACGTCTGCAACAACCGCAGTAGTAACGGCATCGCCAACTGTATCAACAACGTACATCGTCAGCGGTACAGACGTAAATGGCTGTACCAATACGGTGAATGCCACAGTTTCCGTAGTAGCCAGCCCAAGTGCGGTAACGATGACACCAACTACGGCAACAGCCTGTTCTGGCAGCGGCACTACGCTTACCGGCGCAGCTACAATTGCAGCCACTGCATTATCAGAAAATTTCAATGCAGGTCTTGATGGCTGGACTATCGTAAATACTTCGGGTACAACCAGCAGCTACTTCCAATGGCTTGCAGCTCCGGGTTATAGCTCAATAGTTCCTGGTGATGGCAGTGCATATATTGAAGCTGCACCAGATGCTTATACCAGCAACACCAATACCGTTCTGGTATCTCCGAGCTTCTCGCTCGCAGGCTATGCTTCTGCATCGTTGAAGCTGAACCAATACTGCTACTCTTCGACAACCTATGATGCTACCGTACTGATCGAATACTCGATCAACGGTGGTACTACCTGGGCTACCGTTGCCAACCAGCTGGGCAGCATCACCGGCAGCACCACATGGACCGTAGGTACCCCCAACAACACATATGCTATGCCAGCAGCGGCCCTGGGCCAGTCGAACGTGATGATCCGTTTCAACTACGTGTCTACATGGGGCTTCTACTGGGCTGTCGATAACATCGTGGTGTCTGGTAACGTAGTGCCAACCATCACATGGTCGCCAACAGCTTATGTATACACAGACGCTGCATTGACTACTCCATATTCAGGTACCTCCGCTACCACAGTCTACGCTGCGCCGACCACCGGCACCACAGCCAGCACAGTAGTGTATACCGCCACAGCCGCCAACGGCAGCTGTACCACTACCAATACCTCCACCATCACCGTTAACCCGACCCCTGCGGCCACCACCGGTACCACCACTATCTGTACCGGCAACTCCGTAACCCTGAGCAACAGCTCATCGGGCGGTACGTGGAGCAGCGGCAATACCGGCGTAGCCACCGTAGGCATCGGCACCGGTATCGTAACCGGCGTAGCCGCAGGCACCGCCAACATCTCTTACTCGTTTGCTTCCGGCTGTACCCGCGTCGTGACCGTTACCGTTAACCAGTCACCCGCCGCCATCACCGGCAGCTTCGGTATCTGTACCAGTCAGAGCACCTCCCTTGCCGACGTTACCACCGGCGGCGTATGGAGCAGCAGCTCGACCGGCAATGCTACAGTAAACGGCCTTGGCGTGGTAACAGGTGTGGCTGCAGGTAATGCAACTATCAGCTACACAACACTCAACGGCTGCTCTGCCCTCCAGCAGGTCACCGTCAATACCACCCCTGCCGCCATCTCCGGTGCCGGCATAGTTTGTACCGGCGCTACTACCGTGCTCACCGACGCCACCGGCGCAGGTGCATGGAGCAGCAGCGTAACGGCTAATGCCATCATCGGTACTGCCGGTAATGTAACCGGCGTTACTGCTGGTACTACTACCATCTCTTACATGGTGGGTAGCTGTGCAGCAACTATGATAATGACTGTGCGGACTACACCAGCAGCCATCGTACCCGCAGCTACTTCAGTTTGTGCAGGTGCAACAGTCAGCTTTGCCGATGCAACAACCGGCGGCACCTGGAGCAGCAGCAATGCTAATGCATCTGTAAGCTCCTACGGTATCGTCACCGGCAGCACTGCGGGTGTTGCTATAATCACTTATTGGGCAGCCAATGGATGTCCGGTAACACAGGGTGTCACTGTTAATCCAGCTCCTTCTGCTATCAGTGGTGTAAGCACCATCTGCCAGGGCACCACAGCTACCCTCACCAATACCGTGAGCGGCGGCACCTGGGCCAGCAGCGCATCATCTACACTTTCTGTAACCAGCGGTGGCGTGATCACCGGCGGTACCGCCGGTGTGGCAACGATCACCTACACCCTGCCCGCAGGCTGTACGGCCACCAAAACGATCAACGTAAATGCACAGCCTACTGCCTATGCCGTAACCGGCGGTGGTGGTAACTGTTATGGTGCAGCCGGCGTTCATATCGGCCTGGCCAACTCACAGTACGGATTTAACTACAGCGTCAATGGCGGCACTGCGGTAACGGGTACCGGCACCGCAATCGACTTCGGCCTGTTCCCTGTTGATGGCATATACACCGTACTGGCCACCAACCCGTCTACCAGCTGTACCACAGCCATGACCGGCAGCGCCACCGTATACACCAACCCGCTGCCATTCACTTACGATGTGACCGGCGGCGGCAACTACTGCGCCGGCGGCACAGGCATGGCCATTGGTATGGATGTAACCGATCCCGGCATCAACTACCTGCTGTACAATGGTTCAGCTCTGGTTGACTCTGCTGCAGGTTCCGGTGCCGATATCTCCTTCGGTATGCGTACTGCTGCTGGCACCTACACTGTAGTTGCGGTTGACGTGGTTACCCGTTGCTCACAGGCACAGAACGGCAGTGCAATTATCGGCATCAATCCATTGCCTGTAGCCTACAATGTAACCGGCGGCGGTACCGTATGCGAAGGCTTCGGAGCTCCGGTAAATCTCGACAACTCAGAAATGGGTGTTGACTATACTATTTACAATACTACTACCTCTGCAACCGGCTCTACAGTATCTGGCACAGGCACTGGCATCACCTTCGGTGCACAAACAGTAGCCGGTACTTATACCGTACAGGGTGTAAACTCAACAACAGG
>JAOTRH010094862.1:0-27080 GCA_034768845.1 Heliamphora exappendiculata
GGTTCGTACCATGGAGAAGCTCAAATGGAGTTTTGTTATGTATAGTGGGTGAAGGAACACGATTGATGGTGTAGACAACAGTAAGAGCGTTGAATTGGGGTTTGATTTGGATTGAAAATCATGGGGGTATGATTTGGATAAAATATGCATGAATTGAGTTTTTGGTTGAAAATCTCTTTGATTTGGCAAATTGGAGAAACTCTCATTTGAATTGGCTTTTGAGTATCAAATTGTGAAAATTTAAGTTGGTGTAATAAATTATGAGACTTGAAGTGTTGGCCATGTAGTGAATACATATGTGGTTAGAAAAATTATGTGCAATGGTTGAGAGACCAATATTATTGAGCAATTATGTTGTAAGTATTGAGGAGAATTTTGAATTAATGTGGGCTTAACTAACTTCTCGGTGAAAGAACGAAAACTTACGCAAGAATGAGTGCTCGAATTCCTCGGTTTAATCTCCCAAAATGTGGTGAGGCGCTCCATTCCTAGGATAGTGTTCCCAAAAAGGTGTGCAAAATATGTGTAGTAATAGCCAATAAGCTAATAAGATGTGATTGAATTATACAATTATGTGGTTAATTTGGTTATGGCAGAAGGTTATGGATTGAGTTATGAGAATTCGGTAGATTTGCATCGTATGAAAATTGGGGTATCTTTTGGGTTTGGGAGTATTGATATATAATTATTAATTGCATATTAAGCATGTTTTGATAGGTTGTTGGAATCCTATTTAGTCTCGGCTTACGTTGCTTGTATAATTATTCTTCAGGTACCGATGGTGACTCCATGCCATAACCATGGATTTGCATGTTTTGGTTGCTTGTTTTTGATTGTTTTGAAATTATAAACCAATGTATATTTTGTGAATTCTAATGATGGATGTATATTCAAATTGGAGATTGATAAGGTCATCTAATTATGTTTGTTAGTTATGAACTCATGATTGTGGGGTTGTAAGGTTTAAAAGCCATAAACTTTGTATTTTTTAAATGAATGGAGTTTTGGATATTTTATGTTGATTCTCGTGGGAGGTTTTGGGATGAGTTTTGTTTGTATATACATAATTTAATGAGGTTTTAATAATACTTTATTCCATAGAATTCCTTCCCTTTGAGAAGAGTTGGTTTGAACCTTTGGTTTTCAAAAACATGATTTTTTCTGGTTTGGTCTTGGGTAAGGGATTGCTCAAGCAATCTATTACCCGAGAAGGGGTGCTTGCTCTCGGTTAGTTGGCCGCTCGAGCGATAGTGAGTTTGCTTGAGCGAACTCACCTAAGTTAGGTCCAACATTTTGTTTTTTAAATAAAAGCATCTTTTTGTCCGAGGCTCCTTTTTGCTCAAATTGAAGTCTCAAGAGTATTATTTTCAATGGTTTAATTTTCCTTTTAAAAATTATTTTTCTTTAAATAGTTTTAGCGGGAATTATGGATATAAAACAAGTTTTATTAAAGATTTTCATTATGAGTTGTTCTATTCATGTGGGTTTTCATTAATAGTTTACGTGCTCCGAGTTTGGGAGCATGACAAACTCACAACCAAAATCAAAGTCTAAGTTGAAGTTATTCTAGTTTAATCAAGGAATTGGAGGGTGATCTTGTTTTTCTGATCAAATCTGAGTTGTCTGTTTTGAGTGGGGGAATTCGTCGCCATGAGGTTTTGATTCGGCGGCAGCGGTGGTGGTGGGTTCATTGTTGTTGGATGGTGAGAAAGATGAGCCTTGGATTGATTTGTGGATTTTGGGAGAGGATTAGAGAGGAGTTTAGGGTTAAAGAGAGGGATAGTAACAACTGGTGGACTGATGGTGGTGGTCACCTTCCTTTTCGTCTTCATCACCTTCCAAATCATCTTCATCACCTTCTAAATTCCTCAGTTCAGAGTTAGATACAAAAATGGAAAAATTTGATATGATTTGATCATGATTTTTGAGTTCTTCAATCTAATCATCATCCCCAACCTCTGAAATCTTTAGGTAGACTCCCAAACACCTAAAGAAGGCTTGATCATAAGACAAGTAGAGTAGATTTTACTATCCATTTGAGGACTGCATAGATGAGAATTAAAGTCAATTTGTTGGTGTTTTCGAACAACATGGTTGCAAATTTGTTGGCCACCATTGTTGATACTCTATTTTTAGGTATATACAGTAAAGAGAGATACAGAAAGAGAGAGGAGATGAAGATGAAGATGAGAATTTGGGCTTAGATTAAAATCAGAAGAAAAGGGTGATAGGGAGGGTAAAATTATAAAAAAGCATATTTCGTTAATGACGTGTACTTAAGAAGACTGATAGAGAGAGTCAATGTGATTTTAAAAACTTAAAAATAGGTCCCTGAAGTTTTTTAAATCTCAAGAGAGGTGAGGCTAATTTACCCTTTGATTTACAATAAAAGGAGTATAAAGGGGGTGAATATATAGTAGCCTGTGACTTATACTTTTGAATTATGATGCATTTGAATGTGATCTTAATATGGTTTAGCAATATATCATCAAAATATGACTTGATTGTGGAATTGATTCTTTAGCATTTCTCTTCCTGTTCGGTTGTTTTTTTTTTAGGTACGTCGCGTTTAGTTTGTTTTTAAAGTCTATCATCATGCAGCATTTTTCTTAGATTTGTCATTATGGGGTGTGAATTGTACTTCTTTTATAATTTAAAGTTGGTAAAATAAGTCATATTTTATTATCATATTAGGTTATCAATTGCTCTAAAAATTTAACCTATTAAGTGAAAAGCTTCTAACATTATATTAAGTGTTTACTCATTCTATACCTAAATAATATAGAATTGATTTGTGAAAAAAAATATTCATATCTTACGTAATTTTCATGCAAAAAGTGATAGAATCTATACTAACATATGGATCAAATATGGTGCCTACAAAAATTAATGCACAAACTCTCATTTCTCAAACGAAACATCACAAGTTATATTGGGGTGTGTGCTCTTGCTGATACAAGTTATAAATTTTTTTTTTATTTTATGTTTGAGAGTATTTGGGCTAGATTATGTGCTCCTCAACCAATTTTTAGGAGATTAATCCCAAGACTTTGCTTAGTATGTACTTAATCTCATAGTGTTAATAGTATTTAAGAGATTTCAAACATGAGACTTTGAAAAAAACAAACTTACAAATTTTAAGTCTCGACCATCAAGTCAACTTCTTGAGGTTAAGTTTGTTATAAATTATAGTTGAAAAAATTATTAATTTAATTTAAACAAAAAGTTATTTTGATTTTTAGAAGAGTTGACAACTTACAGATTCTAGCATGTTTGGATATAAGTTGGAACAATGCCTTATCTATCCTTGAAAATACCAATTTTGCCCTTAATCCCTTTGTTGTGAAGCGTACTGCCACACTAAAGAAGTAATTGCACAATTGTAAATAGATGGAATATGAAAGAGATATTTGTCATTCAACAAACCACAGCTATTGATTGCGTTAAGCTGAAGTTGAAAGTGCCCTAACAGCTGGTTATGAAAAATTAATTGCCAACCCATGAAAATTGCTGCCAGCAACTACAAGTTGTGTAGCTTAAGTTTTGCCAAACACCACAAATAACTTTTTTCAAAAGCAAAAAGCTAAAAACAGCTCTAAGAATTTTTGTCAAACACCCTCAATTATGTATTGAAATGCATTGTTTGGCGTGCTTAGGCCCTATTTGGGCTCTCTTGAAAGTTGTTTTTTTTTTTTTGCTAAAAAACCTAACTTTTAAGCTACACTGTTTGGTCTCTCTAAAAAGCCACTAATTTTTTTTACTCTTTAAAAAAAAAAAAAAAGTTTATATAAATCTAAAATGCGTTAACTTTTTTTAGAATAAAATAATTATAATACACTTAATTAAAAAAATTAACTCTTTTCAAAAAAATAAAAAAAATCGTGCTAAAATTTTAAACACTACAATTGAAAAATAAAAAATAATGACATTTTAAACATTTTAAGAAGTAAAAAACCAAAAAACTACTATAGAAATTTACCCCAAGTAATTTAATTTTTTTTTTTATATTTTTTCTTAAAAAATTATAACATTTAAAAGTCAAACTTTTTAGACATTTCAAATTTCAAACATGCACGTAGTTAATTTATGTGGAATATGTGCACTAAATCATTCGCTCGCTAAAATGTACATGCAGTCTTAAGTGACCTAAATGCTTAAATTTTGTGATTGTTGTTGTTATGATGTAAGTAATTATTCGATAATTTCAAAGTACTATGCGATATTATTTGAGTGATGTTTTTATTTAATTATGTAACAAAAAGACATTTTTCATAACACAATATTAGTTCATATTGATTAAGTAAATATAAAATAAAAAAAATTCACTTAATATGTACGGTATATTTTTATTTATTAAAAATATCAAGCAAACAATATAAATTGTGATACTTATTTTACTCATGCTGCCATCTATGAAGCCTCGTGCTCGCAAAGAACTCAATGACTTGTGTTCATTAAATTAAATTGGATCACGTTTTTGCCGTGAATAAAATTGGATGTGGGTCGTACATAAATAAATTGGAACCCATGGTCTCATGATTGAAATTTAGATGCCAGGTCAGACAGGAAAATTATGAATAATTTTATGTGTACATATGAAAAGGTTGTTTGGTTGGAATATGTATGGTTTTTAAGTTAAGTGCATAAAGTGGTTTTAAGTCGAAGAGGCAAAAATTTTAGTTAAAATTGTTATAATTTTTTAAAATTTATTTTTAGATAATCTTATATTTAATATAAGATTTTGACGAGTGAATTTTGAAAATATAATTTTTATAAAAAAATAAATGTGTATAATAAAAGTTATGATATTTTTAAAAATTATAAATTTTTTTATAAAAAACAAAAAAGACTAAAAACTTTTGAGTTAGAAAACGAGATTTTTTTACTTTTTAAACTTTTAATCAAAAACTCAAAAGGCCAACTTGGCCGGTTGTTTGTAGATTGTTCACTAAGTTATAGTTTGGCATCTTTAAAAAATTAAATTTCTTTTGAAAAAAACTAAATTTTCTTTTAAACTAGAGTATTTAGCACATCTAAAAAGCATATTAACTTTTTTTTCACTTCTTTTTTTATGGAATAAATTTTTTTATACATATCTCAAACATTTTAACATATTTTTAGTAAAATGATCCTAATACTTTTAATTAAAAAGTCAATTCTATTTTTAAAAATAAAAATTCACATTACTACCTCAAAAACTATAATTTAAAAGTAAGAAGAACATATTAGATATTTTAATAAAAAGTAAAAAAAAAATATAATTCTAAAAAGAATCCGAAACATTTAAAATTTTTATTTTTTTTCTAACAAATAAAATTTCTTAAAAACCAAGCGTTTTAGAGAAGTCTCAAACAAGAGCTAATGTTTTTTTTTGTTTTTTTGTTTTTTTCTAATGGGGCTTCAAGTTGGCAGCCAAATTGGAGTTGAAATCATAAAAGAAAAATGGGATTATTGTTTACTGGGCTTAGGCCGAAAAGCCACTTAAGAAGTAGCCCATTATCATATGTAGCATCTTGTTCCACTTTTTTTTAAAATTTGTTTTTTATATTTTAATTAAGAAATTTTATTTTTTTTGACTCGTCTCAACAATAAGACAAGTCAAGAAATATAAATTTTTGATTAAATAATAAAATATTTTTATTAAAAATAAAAATAAACAAAATAAAATAAACAAATAAGTAATTATACTAAACAATGCCAATATTGTAGAACAATGAAATAACAAATTGTTATATTCCCGTTGAAATTTTAATTTTATTAAATAAACAAATAGTAATCATATTTAGAATTGAAATTTTAATATTTTCTGAATTAACTAAAAATTAAAATAAATTTGTAGACGAAATCATTATTTCATTTCACTCTCAATTGCAATAAACCAAATATCAGCGCCTAATAACTTCTCAGCTAACGTCGCAATGCAAGACAAATGTATAACCATGAGATTTAGCACTTATAAACGGGTGTTTGGCAAATCTATGATTGGTAATTTTTAGTTTTTTATTATTAATTTTAATTATAAATTATAAAAAATTTTAAACACTCACAATTTAAGTTACAACTTATAATTATTATTTTTATTTATTTCAGTTATAAACCAAAATTTTCATCAAATATATACAGTTTCTGTTATGAGTTATAATTTATAAACTACTAGTTTTATCAATATCAAATACGACCGTACAAATCCAAAAAAAATACCTAAAAATAATGTCATAATTTAAAATGAATAGATCTAATTTACTTGAATTTGTGGCCCCAACCAAAGTTGTGAATTTGGTTAATTCATTTTTAATTTTGAAACTTTTTCTAAATCTTAATTTTGAAATTCTCTTTTTATGCATGAGATTTTCTCAAAACTGGATCTAATGGATTCAGACGTATAACTACATATATAAATCATTGACCAATTATTAATTAAGAAAGACAACATGTATATATACACCACCATTTAATTTAGATCACTACACCTGTTTTATATTCTTTTAATCATTTTTCAATTATTGGACTAGAAGACAAAGAAGATGAAGATGAAGAAGAAGAAGAAAGATCAACAACTTTGACCACTTGATGTGCTCCTTCGCCTCTTCGCCGGAAAAGCATGGTGGAAACCGCCTTGCGCCGCCAACCGCCACTCCTCCACCACCCCATTAAACTCAAGCTGCTGCACTCCCATCACCCCAGACGCATCGTAGAAGCAACTTTCCGAGAACCCGGCGAGCCCCCGGCACGGCGGCTTGGTGGTCTTTCGGCGGCCGGCTCCGATGGGGACGTTGCGGAGGGCGCCGCCGGCCGTCCAATACCGCTGGCAGCCCTTGCAGAAGTGTCTGGGTTGATTAACGTTGTAGTTGTTGAAGTAACAGAACTTGGTGTCCATGCTTTTGCACCTGGGGCATGGTATGATCTTGTCGGGCCTCTTTTCTAGTGTAATTGTTGGATGATCGGAGTTGCTAATTTGCTCCTCTTTTGGTTGTTGTCTAACTTGCACCGCAATTGTTGCTCCGAATAGCTTAATGCCCTGTGCTTCTTGAACATCAGCCATGAGAGAGAGAGAGAGAGAGGGGTGAAGATGGGTATATTTGGAAACAGAGAGAGGAAATGATGAGGGATAATGGGGAGATGGGTAAGGAAGTGCTTTTATATATATATATATATATATAGATATATATATATGGATATGGAAAATGAAGTATTGATCGAAAAGTGCATCAAATCTAATAAAGATAGTTTGTGTTTGGAATATATTTTAGAGCAAGACAATTAGTTTAAAAGTTTTTTTTTGTTTTTTATTTTTTTTTATTTTAGTTAAAAAATTAAATTAAATTAAAAGGCTAATTTAAGTTGAGCATACGTTGTTTGGCAAAATAACTTTTAAGAATATCACTTTTCATATCGGTTTACCAGGCTTTTGTTGGTAAGTGCTTTTAGGTCATTTTAAGTCAAAGAAAAGAAAAAAATTGTTTGGTTAAAATTTTTTAAACCAAAAGGGAGTTGTTATAATTTTTTTTTTAATTTTTACATAATTTTATATTTAATATAAATTTTATTTAATAGATGTTGACGAGTAGTTCTATATATATATATATATATGTATATATGAAAAATAGATTAATATAATAAAAAATATAATATTTTAAAAATCTATAAAGCCAACAAGCAAAAAAGGCAACAAGTATAAAGCCAATGAGCAAAATGACAAAAAGCCAATGGTTGCCAAATTATGCTTTTAACTCTTTTGCACTTTAAGTCAAAAGACTTTAAATTTAAATTTAAGTTGAGAGCCAAACGAGGCCTTGGTAAAAAATTAGTTTTAATTTTTAGTTAAATTGAATAATATTACTCTTCTATATAGTTATTTATATCGATTATATAATTATAGTTGATATTGGTATTAACTAAGTTATTAAGTTGGGATATATTATTATATTTTGGAATGAAGTAAAAATTTGAATAGGATATTATAAATATTAATTTTGATTTTTTTTTTGACTTTTTAACTTTGTGCTTTTTTACCAAATATGTTGTGTTGACTTATTTGTATTTTTAACCAAAAAAAAAAAAGCAAAAAAATTAGAATTGCCAATCAAGTTCTTAATAAAATAAGTAATTTTTTTATTTTTTAATTTCTTATAACAATAGAAATTTTAAAAACATGTTCGTGTGAGCTATAGCTGAATACCCATCTGAATTATAATCGAAAAAAGTCACTTAAAGAATTTTAAGTAGTTTTTTTTTAAATTATTTTATTTTATCAAAACATTTGTACTTTGTTGATTAGAGAAAAAAATCTAAAACATATATATTTACTTAGATTTATGTTAAAAGAAAGTACCCAAAAAACCGTACAAAAAAATGAGTGATCATTCTCACACTCTTTTTTTAAATATAAATTTATTCATTTTTTTGTATTTTATCATGCGAATTTACAAAATTATTTTTTTATAAAAATTTATTACATTAAAATATAATTTTATCAATTTATATGCTAAAAAACAAAAAAATATATTGTATAAAAGAAGTTCGAAAATCTCCTATAAAAAATATACCCATTATATATACCAGTTATAACTTATACTTAAAAAAGCACTTTAACACAATTCAAACTATGATAATTTATTTTATATCGATGAGAGATAAAAAATAAGTCTGGTATATAATAAAACTTGTGAACTACTGCTAATAACTTGAGTTTAAGCATTTTGGACCGCGTTGTTACACTCTTTATTCAAGTTATTGGATCAATGGTCACTTGAATCATTACAAATGATATCAGAATTAACCATAATTCCCATATAGGACTCCGTGGCGGTATGAATGGAGTAGAAACTCTGAAGAAGGGTCGAGGTTGTATACCTTGTGCATGTTAATGGGCTGCTCTGTGTCTGCTAACGGGTGCTATCTACATCCCAACCAAAAAAAGAACTTGAGTCACGCAACGAGTGCGTCGCGTATTTGAGTGGAGAATATTGTGATAATCCATCTCACATCAGTGACAGCTAAAAAATAAGTTTGGTATATTATGAAACTTGTGGACTACTACTAATAATTTAGCTTCAGTATTTTGTGTTGCGTTGTTAGACTATTTATTTAAATTATTTATTCACAAAACTCTTGATTCGAGTTAAGTTTTAGTAGTAATGTATGTCGGCGTTCTATATATTTTTTAATTATTTATTTTCTTCTTCACATTTTTGTGACTTATTGGGCAAAAGGTCTTTAGCCGACGATCGGTCATATCTCCTGACTTGGGGCGTGACACAAATAATTTAAGTTAAATTTAGCAAATAAAATTTGGTATATACAATAATATTATTTTTTTATTTTATAATAATGTCAATAAAAGACGTGAAAGAGGCCATTTTAGAAAAGTTGAATGAGGAAGAAGAGGTGAGTTTGAAGAATTTTTCTGCAAAAAGTTGAACGGAGAGAATAGGAATTCATAAATTTAAAAGTAAAAATCACATCAAATTATAATCACTTTGTTTACATACATACATACATAAATAAATATATTATTAAGATTTAATCACTATTAATCTTCGAACGCAATTAGAAGCATATCCATGCACATACTAAAGAGAAAATTGCACAAAAATTTATATGGTTTAGTATAATTTTTTTACATTTACGGGTGACAGAAATAATCCACTATAACTATAGATGTAAATCATAAGACCAAAAAACTCAAAAACTCGTTACTCATAACTCGCGCCTTAAAATAATTCCAATTTTTCCACTTTAGAGATACCTCATACCATTTAGTATTTTTCCATCTCTCCTTATATTACTTTCTTTTTTATTCAACTATCCACATAACAACTAGAATTATAAAGTTTTTATTTATAGACAAATCCTAAAATCCTAACCGTTATAAGTATAAAACCATAACTCCTATATAATTATAAACCCATAATTATTTGAGTCTACAAAATATAAGATATACACTCAACAATCTTCATATTGATTTGAATTTTGTAAACAACTTTGAAAATAATTAGTGTTGATGTCGATTCTGTTGTTATCGTTGATCTACCACACTAAAACTAGTATGACCGCATCTTTACACCGAGATACCCGATACTTATTCACCGAGGTCTTTGCCAACATTTCACCTATTCGCCAAGGTTAATTGGCTATCAATTATTTGTTGAATTAGAAAATTGTCATTTAATTGGACTTCATCTACAACTAATATTTGATTGTCAAGTGCATTAGCTTTTACCTGGTTCGCCATATCAAGTCATCTCCTCATTTTTTATTCTTTTTCTATACAAAATAAATATTAGTTGATCTATATAAACTCATATAAAAAATATATGTGCTCCGATCTTCTATCGCGATTTTGAATCGTCAAGCATCGGTTCTAATATTACTTGTTGGGATTTAATCACTAATCTTTGAACGCAATCAGAAATACATCTAAGCATAAATCAAAAAGAAAATCGCACAACAATTTACGTGGTTTAGCACAATCTGTGTACGTTCACGGGTGAGAGTGATAATCCACTATATCTATCGAATGTAAAATTATAAGATTAAAAATACCCCAAAATCTAACACTAATAATTTGAACCTCAAAACAAATTCTGTTTTTCTACCCATGAGTTACTCTAGTACCTTGATATTTTTACACATCTTTTTATATATCTACCTTTTTAATTTAACTCTCTACACAACAACTATATTTATAACGTTCTTATTTGTAAGCAAATTCTAAAATTTTAGCTGTCGTATAACTATAAGATTTTAACTCTTATATAATTATAAAATTTTAATTATATAAATTCATAAAATATAAGACACACAAACTATATATATATATATATAAATGCTAATTAAAATTTATTGGTCTTTGGTTAAAGAATATATAATATATAAATATATGTGTAAAATATATTAATATCTATAAAAATAATAAATCATATATTAAAAAAAATTTATTTCTTTTAAACTGTTATTCAAAATCTATTAAACTCCCTTTAGTACCACCCATATATAAAAGGCCCAGTACCACCATTGTAGTGGGCAAGAAAATGTGAGAGCCGCCAAGAGGAACGTGGCGCTGGATGCGTAAAAAGTGGATGCTGAGCATTTTGTTCACATCATCACGCTACGTCATTTGTGCGCGTGGAAAATAGGCATTGAAGGTGGGAGCAGAAAAAAGGCACAAAGATAAAAAAGCATAAAATTTGCTCTGCTTGGGGAATAATAAATTAATGCCTCGTTTGACAGCTTGATTTAAATTAGTTTTTTTTGTTTAAAGTTATTTTTAACCAAATAAGTAAAAAACAATATGTCAAATTATTGGCCCCTTATGGCTAACTTGCTTATAAGCAAGTTTGACTAAGTTGACGAATTTAATTTTTTCATTTTTAGTGAATTTTTTTTATTATTTAGTTAAATTTTTATACTTTTTAGACTCATCTCATTAGGACGAGTTAAAAAAATAAATTTTTTTGATCAAAATATAAAAAACATTCAAAAAAATGAAAATAAGCAAAAATATCAAATTAGTAAATTTATAAGTAAAATAAGCAAATAAGCAAATAAGTAAGGTATGCCAAATGGGGCCATTTTGCTTAAAGTTATCATAATTTTTAAAAATTTATTTTTAAATAATTTTATATTCAATATCTATCTTATTTGATAGATTTTGACAAATAAATTTTAAAATATAATTTTTATAAAAAATAAATATGTATAATAAAAGTAATGATACTTTTTAAAAATATATGAAAAAAATTTATATAAAAAAGCAAAAAAACAAAAAGCCTCTAGATTATCAAACGACGCTTTTGCAAAAAAGCACAAAACCCGACTTAAAGCTGTCTTAAAACTAGTTGCTAAACAAAGCTTAATTATTTATTTTATTTTATTTTTATCAAATTAATATACTTTTTTATTTTTTTCATCGAAATGAATCAAATAAATAATTTTTTTTAACCAAAATAAGAAAAAGTTTAGAAAAGACACAATAAGCCAAAATATATGTTATTTGTTTTTATCTCTATAAATTTTATTTTATCTTCTGATTAAATTTTTTTTTGTATATTACATGGTTAAAAAAGTAAAATTGAATTTTTTTTAAAAAAAATAAATAAATAAAATTTCACAAGTTAGCTCAAATAGGGGCCAAGTTTCTTTATTTCTCTCTATAATTCATTTATTTGGAATGAACAAAAATAGAGAAGTAGTTCATAATCATTGATCTAAAATCATATTTCTTAACTAATTAAATAGGAATCTTATTTTTACTTTCTCCTAATCATAGATTCCAAAGTCTATTAATAAAAGAAAGAAAATATCAAATACTAATAATTTTTTTTAAAAAAACTCTTGGATAATATTATTAAAAAAGAGAGTATTGGTTAATTTTCGTTTTTGATTTTTAATTTAAAATTACTTAAAAAAATTTTAATTTATCTCAATGGAACGAATCTGGAGAGTAACTTTTTTGATCAAGAAATAAAAAAATATCACTAATGATGAATTAAGTAAAAAATAATTTATTTGCCTATTTTAGTTTTTAAATTTTCTTGAATTGTTTTATTTTTTAAATCAATTCATTTACTTCTTCGATCAATCTCGACAAGAGAATTTTAAAAGAAAAAATTTAATTAAATAATAAAATATTTTTATTGAACATGAAAAATAAAATAACGGAACAAACCATTATGTTAAATTGAATAGCTATAATTTGGTAAGTAGTTTTTAGGTTCAATGAGCTACGCGAAGCAACAATCTGTTGGAATTTTAAGTACAAATACCCTAAAATAGAGGAAAAAAATCACAGTTTCAATTCACACAAACCAAATAAAGAACAAAAATACCTACAAGAACACAAGAATTTATGTGGTTCGGCTGACTATTTACCTTCACGGAAGAGAAAAAATAATCTACTATTGAACAATAAAAAATACAAAATTTATTCTCTCAATCTCACAATCACTGTAGCATCAAATTAAGCCTATCTATGTCTCTGGATACACTCTATATTGAATCTCTCTGGAGTAATAAACGTTCTGGACACTATAAGAAAAAATATTTTTGGAACATAAACCCTTTATATATAACTCATAAAAAATTTAAAAAATACTTTAGAACGTCACGGTGGCGCTTAAGCGCCCTATGAGCGCATACTAGCGCCATACACGATGCTCAAGTCCCTAGCGAGCGCACGATTCTGTAATCCTAGCGCTCAAGCGCCTAGCTAGCGCACGATTCTGTTTTTCATACGCTCAAGCGCCCCACGAGCACCAGCTAGCTCTGGCTTTTGTTTTTTTTTTTTGAAAAATTCGAGCCATAAACCCAATAATCTCCATATTGGCTTGAATTTTTCAACCATCTTGAAGAAATGTCAGTGCCGCCTTGACCTAGACCCCTTTCATGGGTATGGGTGCTCCACTCTCTCTGATCATAAAACTAAATGAATTTAGACCAGATCCAAGCCACACTTGAATTTAACCATCTTACAATTAACAGTTTTCTCATTCTTGGACAGTTTTTCAAATTTCAAATTCTCAGTCTTCTGTGGTAATTCCACCTTCTTTGACACTACTACATGCTCCTGATCTGCCTGTAGTCTTCTTGTAAGACGAAAGATTGCCACTGCACTATTCTCGTTGCTATTGACTTGAACTACCATCACCCGATATTTTGGGTGAACTTTTTTAACAGAACTCCACCCCTACTGGTCCACTCTTCTTTCGACTTTTTAACATACTCTGCTTGTCAATATGACTAAGCCTTAAATATCTGTGTCTCGTGTCATCCTTACTGGATTCTACCTGTGTGGTAGTGGTAACTCCGCCTACCATCGTGTTCTTTACCAATCTGTAGAGATTTTTAACTTTTCACCCTTTCATGATAACCATAACCCATTTGCTAATCTTCATAGTTCCACCTTTAGCATTCATAACCCAAAGAATTCAATGTTCCTAAAGAAATTAAATTTTTATTTAATCCTAGAACATGTTTGACATTTCTCAAAACCCTCACAACATTGTCAAATGTCATGATTTTCACAGTGCCCTTTCCAATGACCTAGCATGCTGTGTCATTCTCCATTAGAACTGTATCTCTGTTGCAAGGCTTATACTTGTCAAACCATTCTTTTGTTGGACACATATGGTATGAACATCCTTGTCACGCCTCAAACTCCAGGTCACGCGAAAAAGTCACCAAACAACCATCAAAATCGGCCAAATAGGGGATGAAAATCATAAAGCCCAGATGAGGCTAAAACCTTTGTAAAACGCACTACAGAGGGTTTATTTGATTTAAAAGAGTAGTCCAAAAGACTACGATTACAGCCTCACAAGTTGTGCCTTTAAAAAAACAAGATACATGTTTTGGGATAAGAAAATATTTTCTTTTTAAAAGAAGCTTAGACCGTTCCAAAATTTCCCTCGAAGCACAAGAGTTTGAATAAAGCATAAATCTTTTGAAAACCCCATTTGAAAGCCGTTGCATCGACTAGAGAAAAACGTAGTAATAAACTACAAAAAATAACAACCAACACAAGGTTCTCTCGAAAGCATTAAAATATGCATACATTGGCCCACGGCCGTAAGAAAAGATTATGGTTTACAACATGTTATACTCAAATATGAAACATATACAGAAATGTATCGACTACCTAACAAATACCAAATAGCAGGGTCTTTCGTCAACAACCACCTCCGGGCACCACAAGGTCACCTTACAGGACCATGTCCATCTGTAAATGGTTTTACAATCATAAGTATACAGACTCAACCACATGAGTCAAAAGGTTTTCCTACCCTGAAAATTACAAGTTTTCTACCAGGCCAACACGGGCCTTAAAAATGGTTTTATTTCATAAAACTCCACGTTTCTACCCTTAAAACCATGCATATCTACCATGCAGATAACATGCCATAGTTAAAGAAAAATAGTAATCAAAACCTGATCTTTCACCCGAATCATACAATCGGGAACAAAATGTTATTTTTTCACTCGGAACACACAACCGAGGAAAATAAAACGATAAGCAGTAATAAAATAGTATTCTCCACTCGGGCCACACAGCCGAGGAGAAAAAGATAAAATGAAATTCTATGTACCGACTCTGCCACACATAAGGACAAATGTAGCAACTATAGACTCCTGCTAATTACCCTAGTCGTGAACCACTTAAGACCTGTTAGGTAATGACAAGTTCTATACGAAGTCACAACAATGATGCCATTCACGGAGGTAACCGTCTTCCTTTTACGGATTACCGCGTTCGATGGAAGAAGCATCTAATTCCATGTTTACGGGGATTAATCTGAAGGACCGTAGCGAACCCACTATGCGTACATTTTTGGACTTTCATCAAGGAGCAATAGAAGCCCAACTCAATATACCCACTGTCACGGTACATCTATAGAAAATATTTAAAAACCCACAAAGCAATTATACAACACATGTATAAAAAGGGATCCAATCCATCAACATGGAGATCAACAACAATCATTTTTAACAAAATGTTTAAAAACTGATACTCAACCCCAAGGGTTAGCATGTTTTTCACAAATACTTCGTTTTCAAACCTCATTTTGAAAACTACGAGTATCAACACACCCGAATTATGAAATAAACTAAGAAAGGCGTAAAATCTACTTTTTACTCAAAAACCAAGGTTTAAATATGAAAATCACATTTAATATATTTTTTATCCAGTAAAAATATATATAATTGCATGTAACACCCTTTAACAATAGTAAGGTTTAGAATCCTATCTCGTTGAGCTAAAAGCTCGACGCCTAAAAAATTGAATCTCGACAAAATAAAATTTTGTTCGGATGAACACGAAGGCCCCAGTACCAATAGCAAGGATCCGCTGTCAGTTTGCTAAAAATCGAGCCCCAGGCCCATCAGAATCTAGAGAGAAGGCAGAGAAAATCGAAACTTAGCTTAGAAAAAAGGTTTTCCAAAATAGCTCCAGGCTTCTTCCTTTTATAGACACGGAAAAAATCCACTGTCCAGTCGACTGGACCCCCAATCCAGTGGATTGGATGAGGCTACTGGAAAGGAAAAAATAAGCCTTGCTGCCATAGTTCAGTCGACTGAATCCCAGTTCAGTCGACTGGATCCAACCCCAGTCGACTAGATCGTTGGGAAAAATGGTCCTTTGAGAGAAACAGGTTTTTTAACCTTAAACCAAGCCAAACATGCCTCTTTCAAACCCGAACAAGCGTAAAACTCATATGCACATGTTGTTCTACTATGAAGAAACAGAACACCTAACACACCGAGGTCAAAGGTTAATTCAAACTCCGTCAATACTTAACTTATTCCAAAAAAAAAATAGGTTAGGGTTTCACAACTCTCCCCATCTTAAAGGAATTTTATTCTCAAAATTCAACACCAAAACTCAAGCTGATCACTGTCCCGCAACCATCAACAATGTCTGACGCCAACCCAGCAACACCATATAGCAACACAAGTGCCACAGCAACTGAAATCCCAGACCTGCTGTCACACAAGGTAAACACAACTTGAAGATTTGATCTCCATACAAACTGTCCACACGTGCAAGTCCCACTAACATTTCAATCATCCAAGAGACATCTATGAAACGTCAAATCAAGATCCAAATCACACCGTACACAAACCACTCTAGCGAAAAACACATCACATGAGACCAATTCACCCTGATACTTGATCTCAAACACTTTCTACGCCTGAACATAGAGACTACCACCCCCTTCGTTCTTACACTGCCACAAAATGACTCAATCACACCTCACAATACACACCAAGGACTATCTCCGTGAGTCCAAACACAAGATGTCGAACATTAACATCGATCACATGAAGTTACATACTGCATGTACAAACTTAACTCAAGTTTTGATGCTCACCAAACGTCCATTGACTTTGATACCACATCATCGCCCTGCTAATGCTAATTAATACCATTACGAAGCTGACACAACGCCCATGCACAAGCCACGACATAAACACCCGACTCTAGAGAGAAGCTCACTTACTCACTTGGAATACCAAAGAATGCATCTCAGCAAACCTTCAAAGCTTCATCCTCTATCCGATCTTCCATCACGAACAACAATTCTTACCTTCAAGGAACACTAGGCGATACACCATTGTCCCGGACAAGGTTCCACACACCAAAAACCAATCCAGCATCACCGCAACGAGGTCATCTGATCTCAACGAGTCACTCGACCAAACATGTCACGTAGGCGGAACATCTTATAGGTCTCCAAAACCTAAACATACCCAACCATGTTGCCCGTGCAATGGCACGTCACTACACATCACCGCACAACTCAACGTCTTGCCATGAGATCACTGATACCCAGACTACAGATCAACTCAACGTCTTGCATCTTCAACTTAACAATTTTCTCACATTCAGAACTTGTATAGCCGCTCCAATCCCAACCAATAATCTCGTCAGTCCAAACAGGCCACGCCAGCCATGGCTTCTCAAACATCGAATTCCTTTTGACTCGTACCTTACTATACTCTCGGGATCACCTTCCATACAAACAACAGTTATGCTCAAGCACAACACTTACCACAATCGATAACCATTTCTCGACTTTAAGAACTCTGAATTGCTCAAAACACAAAGCAGGACCCGAATCTAAACTCACAAAAGTCTATTAAAAACTCACCATGTGAATATCACAGCCGCACTGTTTCGACCAAATTCTTGCTCTACCGTGAGCTAGAAGGTCAACTATACACACAACCCAAAACAAGCCGCATACAACGGTTAACGATCATCAGCTGATCACTAAAGAGAAACTCTGCATCTCAACACCAACTTCTTTGTTAATAAAGACAAGCGTAAGCATTCCTGATCTACCAACCCGACTTCATAGGGAACTGTGGCGTTGGGATTTAGGAATCTTTTGAAAAATAGTGAAAAATATGAGAATTCAAAAATATTTAAAAAATATTTTAATACCTTGAAAACCAACCTTTGAAATTTTTTTTTATTGAAAACAAAGTCGCTACTTAATTTTTGAAAAAAACTAAGAAAAATAAAAATGGCTACTGATCTTGAAAATGTTAACCAGAGATTCTGGGTTCGGGGGTTATGGTACGAATCAGAAAAAATGTTAGGCACCCCGTTCGCCCAATCATAAGGTTGGCATCTGCTAATCATCATTGGTTCTTTGATAAAAAAATTTCAAATGCATTCAAATAAAAAAAGTTGAGGTAAGTAGAGAACATTTAAAATTAAATATGAAAAATACATAAGATATGTACATAGAACTCCAAACAAAACAAATAGGAAAAGAAAATTCTAAATCTTATGATATGTAATTTTTAATTAAAAGATACATGAAACACACCCGTATGCAATATTCATAAAAATAAATTAACTATCATGATGTGCATAAGTGCACAAAGATGTGCAAAAAAATGTAAAAATTTCCTAAATATGATTTGTTACAAAAGATAAACTAAAATATTCTAAACATGCTTTCAAGTAAACTAAAACATGTATTCACATTAATATGATGAGTATTTAACATTAAAAGTAAAGAAAATTTACTATCAAAGAAAATAATAGTTTCATAACAAAGAGAATTTAGCGATTTGAAGAAAAGGAAATTAAAGAAAAAAATTTATTAAGAAAATTATGCTAGAATGAAAAAGTTAGAAAATGTTATTAAACTAAAGAAAAAAAAACATAACTATTTACATTTTATGTTTTAAAAGAGTCAAAAAAAATAAAAAGAAAAGAAAAGAGAAGAAAATTGGTATAATAAGAGAAAATTTATACTAATATTTAAAGATTAATTTAAGAGACTTTTGTAATTTTTGAGTTCAAGAAAAGAAAAGAAGAATATGGTAAGCATTATGGATAGAAAAGAAAAAGAAATGGAAAAGAAATAAAGAAAAAAAGAATATTAAAAACAAATAAAACTACATTATAAGAAAAAAAAAGAACGAAAATAAAATGTTAAAAAGAAAAATTATACTACTATAAAGAAAAGAAATGAAAAATGGACAATAAGAGCTAGAAAAAGAATATTAAGTTAAGAAGAAAATGAGAGGGAGCATTAAAAAAAAGAAAAGAAAAGAAAATGAACTAAAATGCTTATTAAAGGAAAATTAGACTAATTAAAGAAAAAAAATACTAGAAAATTAAACTAATGCTAAGAAGGTAAGAAATTAAAAGCAACTATTTAACTTAAATGCGAAGTTTAGTATTAATTACTATATTAACATAAATGTAAGTGTATTATTATAACAATTAACAACATTAATTAGTTGTAATTGTAAGAATATTTTAGTACTAAATTAATGAAGTGATAAAAAATAAGAAAAAGAAAAACAATGTGCTTAGTATGAAATATAGAGAGGTTAACAACTAAGAAAGTAAAGAAAATAACTAAAATAAGCAAGATTAACTATATAAATAAAAGAAATATGCAAATTGAAATTGAATTTTAATCCGGTCACTCCAAAAGAAAGGAAATTGAGTTAGAAAGACCGGGGATCCAAACGAGGTACCTAGATCGCCGAAAAATCCTCAAGTAGGGAATGTGCTTCAATAGGTCGATCATCGGGTGGTGATCCAAGCTAATGTGAACGTCGGAGGCTCGGATCTCGGTATTTTGGCAGGACTTCGGTGTCGGGGCTCGAAATTGCTTGGAAACTCGGTAGTGTTTCTCTCACTACCCTCCCACTCAAATTTTGTCATTGAAAACATACAAGATGTACGGTATTTATAGAGTTCTTCAGCCAATGAGATGCCACCACGTTTTAGGGACACATCAGGCCATTTAAAGTTGGCGGTCACCATGATGAGAGGTGGCAGTTGCCATTTTTTGCTAGGGTTTCAACAAAGTTCTATGGCGGTCGCCTTACTTGGGCAGCAAGTTTTGATAGTTTGACAAAATTTCTTTGGTTTGAAGGTTCCGGGTTCAAATACCGAGCTTAGATCACTTCTCGAGGATGGTACTGAGGCACAATTTCACCCGTCTTCATCATCGAATTTACCTAAGATTGGACGGATTCAAATTGGGGTGTCTACAGGAACACAATTCCAAATGGTTCAACCTTTATACATTATAAGCCATACTCTAACATGGTACCACAATCTACCATGTTTACCACACTTACACGTACTCTCTTACAATTTTTCACCGTGGGATAATACAAACCCCATCATGCAATTTCTTATGGTCCCCAACTGTGGGAGCAATTGATTCCCAGGTCATACATACAGACACTCCACATCATAGAAAGCACATAGCCACGCGTAACAGCTAAACGCACATACTCATCAACCATCCGTTGAAATCACGGTGCATCGATCTCACTAACATCCAAAATTAAATATGAAAAATACATAAGATATGTACATAGAACTCCAAACAAAACAAATAAGAAAAAAAAATTCTAAGTCTTATGGTATGTAATTTCTAACTAAAGGATACGTGAAACACACCTACATGCAATATTCACAAAAATAAACTAACTATCACGATGTGCATAACTGAACAAAGATGTGCTAGAAAATGTTAAAATTACATAAACATGATTTATTGCAAAAGGTAAATTAAACTATTCTAAACATGCTTTCAAGTAAACTAGAATATGTATTCACATTAATATGATGAGTATTTAACACTAAAAGTAAAAAAAAAAACTTACTATTAAAGAAAATAATGGTTTCATAATAAAGAGAATTTAAAGGTTTGAAGAAAAAAAAAATAAAGAAAATGATTTATTAAGAAAATTATGCTAGAATGAAAAAGTTAGAAAATGTTATTAAACTAAAGAAAAAAAAATCTAACTATTTACATTTTATGCTTTAAAAGAGACCAAAAAAAATAAAAAGAAAAGAAAAGAAAAAAAAAGAGAAGAAAATTGCAATAATAAGAGAAAATTTATACTAACATTTAAAGATTAATTTAAGAGACTTTTGTGATTTTTGGGTTCAAGAAAAGAAAAGAAGAATAAGGTAAGTATTATGGATAGAAAAGAAAAACAATGGAAAAGAAATAAAGAAACAAGGAATATTAAAAGAAAATAAAATTACATTACAAAGAAAAGAAAATAAGACTACATCATAAGAAAAAAAAACGAAAATAAAATGCTACACCAATACACATAAACACTTGGCCTCCAATCACGGTACTCAAACCGTACGCTACACCAGGCTCTCAACTCTTCGGCGTCATTCGCACACATACGAATATCATCAATCTGTACACCTTGTACAACACATCCCATGGGATTACAAGCTCATCACTAAGCATGCACGGAGATACATGTCAACATTCCATCGTGTCAAAACCTCACTCTACATGGTTGTTCTTACTCATCTAACTCATGCTAGGCAAACCACAACTGCTTCACAGCCTCGAAGCCCCTGTCCAGCGCAACTCACATAAAAAGCGCAAGACACGAAAGAAAGGATACCCAATCCTGAGACCTCTCATCCAGAGTTACCAAGAACTCCCTTAACCATGTAGACACCTTCTCCACTTTCGCTCTCAAAGTATACATCAATCACAGGCATGGTAACCCACGATTTTCCACTTATCGTCCCAGGTTAACCAAATCACACGGTAGAGTACTAAACCTTATTACTGCACACTTCGTTCCATGGGCAAATAACATACCCATCTCTGAACCCAAGGGTGAACACGACAACCTCCAGACATATCACACTCAGGATACGCTGTCTCAGCACTAACCAACCAAATGCACTCATCACGGTTCCCAAACATGAACTCCTGATCATTAGGATAACAACCAGACCACAAACCTGAGTTCTTGTAGGACTCTCTCATAGAACTACTACTCATCGCTGGTGAGAATCATAACCTTAACCCTCATCCAAGGTCATCAAACCTAACTCTGACTACCAGCAACATCCTGCTGACCTCTACCAATATCTTGACTACCAGGGAATGTCTCTCAAAACACACGTTCTGCTATCTCAACACCCACGTGGCCAAGTATTATCACACTCCCATCCACTATGTTCCCATCCATACTCCATCCTGAGTATACGGCTCATGACATAGCATGGTTCAAGACGCACCTATTCCCTCACACGGCCAAAATCACGTACATCAACCTTTCACAAAAGGGATTATCACGATCCACAGATCTACCCACGAATCTAGTCATAACAACTGATTTCGAGGGTTTCCAACACCCCATCGCCCCTACTCACAAGGCTATCCTTAACACAACTCTAACCTCTAATAGCATACCCTTAGAGGAGTCTCTGCTCATGAAGATACTCAACAGTTCACCAACCAAGGCCTACCCCACACGGTTAAACCCAACTCTCTGACGAGTTCCACACTACATGAAGCGATTGACGCTCAACCCATAACCTTACCTCTACGATCGATAGCAACCGAGTCACACATCCAAGACCCAAACCACTGTCTCGTCGTCTCGAAGGGTATACAGGTTATATATAAAGAAAATATGAAACACGACAATCTAAGGTCGATCTATCATGTTATTTTTAACACATACCACATAATCATGCTAACACATAGCCACAACGATTATGTAGACACCTCACCGATACCGAGTAGAACCGATAAGAATGACGCGTCACTTTGGATAACCTACTTAGATTCCCTACTAGAAATCACGTCAGCTAAACGCGTTTTTAACTTGGCTCCCAAGTTTGTTAGTCCAAATGCTCAAAGACAAGACTAATCAATCATAAGGTCCAACCTCCATACTCACATATACATGACGTCAACATGCTCATGCTCCAAACACATGCAACCAAGCACACACATATCTTTCCTCACAAGGTGATGCACCCTCTTCCCACAGCTCATAGGTATTCAAACCCAAAGCTCTGATACCAAGTTATCACGTTTCAAACTCCGAATCACGCAAAAAAGCTACCAAACAACCACCAAAATCGGCTAAACAGGGAATGAAAATCATAAAGCCCAGCCGAGGCTAAAACTTTTATAAAACGCACTACCAAAGATTTATTTGATTTAAAAGAGTAGCCCAAAAGACTACGATTACAGCCTCACAAGCTGAGCCTTCAAAAAAACAAGATATATGTTTTGGAATAAGAAAATCTTTTCTTTTTAAAAGAAGCTTAGACCGTTCCAAAATTGCTTTCGAAGCACAAGAGTTTGAATGAAGTATAAACCATTTGAAAATCCCATTTGAAAGCCGTTGCACTGACCAGAGAAAAACATAGTAAGAAACTACGAAAAATAACAACCAACCCAAGGTTCTCTCGAAAGTATTAAAACATGCATGCATTGGCCCACGGCCATAAGAAAAGCATATGATTTACAACATGTTATACTCAAACATAAAACATATACAGAAATGTTTAAACTACCTAACAAAGACCAAACAATAGGGTCTTTCGTGAACAGCCACATCCGGGCACCACAAGGTCACCCTACAGGACCATGTCCACCTGAAAAAGGTTTTAGAATAAAAGTTTACACTGTGAGCCAAAATCGAATAGAAATAGACTATAAAGCTGTAAAGCAGGTTATGCAATCATAAGTATACAGACTCAACCACATGAGTCAAAAGATTTTTCCACCACAAAAATCACAAGTTTTCCACCAGGCCAACATGAGCCTCAAAGGTGGGTTTACTTTATGAAAACCCCACGTTTTCGCCGTTAAAACCATGCATATCTACTATGCAGATAACATGCCACAGTTAAAGGAAAATAGTAATCAAAACCTGATCTTTCACCCGGATCACACAACTGGGAAAAAAATGTTATTTTTCCACTCGGAAGACACAACTGAGGAAAATAAAGCGATAAGCAGTAATAAAACAGTATTCTCCACTCGGGCCACACAGCCGAGGAGAAAAAAATAAAATAAAATTCTATGTACCGACTCTACCATACACAGGGACAAAGGTAACAACTATAAACTCATGCCCATTACTCTAGTCCTGAACCACTTAAGGCTTGTTAGGTATTGACAAGTTCTATATGAAGTCACAACAACGACGCCATTCACGGAAGCAACTGTCTCCCTTTTACGGATTACCACGATCAATGGAAGAAGCATCCAATACCACATTTACGGGGATTAACCTGAGGGATCGTAGCGAACCCACTCTGCGCACGTTTTTAAACTTTCACCAAGGAGTAATAGAAGCCTAACTCAACATACCCACTATCACGGTACATCTATGAAAAATATTTAAAAATTCACAAAGCATTTGTATAACACATGTATAAAAAGAGATCCAATCCATCAACATAGAGATCAATAACAACCATTTCCAACAAAACGTTTAAAAGCTAAGACTTAACCCCAAGGGTTAGTTTCAAACCTCAAAAAGCACGTTTTTCACAAATACCTCGTTTTCAAACTTCATTTTAAAAACTACGGACATCAACACACCCGAATTATGAAATAAACTAAGAAAGGCGTAAAACTCACATTTTACCCAAAAACTAAAGTTTAAACATGAAAACCACATTTAATGTATTTTTTTATCCGGTGAAAATATATATAATTGAATGTAACACCCTTTAACAAGAGTAGGGTCTGGAATCCTACTTCGTTGAGTTAAAAGCTCGACGCCTCAAAAATTAAACCTCGACGAAACAGAATTCTATCGAAATGAAAGCGAAGCTCCCGGCACTAATAGCAAGGATCCGATGTCAGTTTGCTAAAAATTGAGCCCCGGGACCATCAGAATGTAGAGAGAAGGCAAGGAAACCGAAACTTAGCTTAAAAGAAAGCTTTTTCCAAAATATCTCAAGGCTTCTTCCTTTTATAAACACGGCAAAAATCCACTATCCAGTCGACTGAACCCCCAATTCAGTCAACTGGATGAGGCTGCTGGAAACTCAAAAATAAGCCGTGCCGACAAAGTTTAGTCGACTGAATCCTAGTTCAGTCGACCGGATCCAACCCCAGTCGACTGGGGACACCCGTCCAATCGACTGGATCGCTGGGAAAAATGGTCCTTTGCGAGAAACAGGTTTTTCAACCTTAAATCAAACCAAACATGCCTCTTTCGAACCCGAACAAGCATAAAACTCATACACACATGTTATTTTACTATGAAGAATCAAAACACCCAGCACACTGAGGTCAAAGGTTAACTCAAACTCTATCAATACTTAACTTATTCCAAAAAAGAAATAGGTCAGGGTCTCACAATCCTGAATCCAGTATCCATGGCTTTGACAGAATAATAAAATATAAAAAAATTGAAAGTGTATTTTCGTCTATCTCACTGTCTGACGACTCCACGCCTAAACTAATAGATTTTGTAGGCACTTTTCCTTTCTTCTTTTTCTAAAGCTGCTTCAATTCTTGGCACTGGCTCTTGAAATGACCAATTTTGTGGTAATAGAAGCATTCCATATCCTTCCTTGCACATGACTTGGACCGAGATCTACCTTTGTTGGAACCCTCCTCACTAGATCTACTCCCTCCTCTGCTTGACTTAGACTTAGCCATGAGCAGCCTCTCTGCATCTGATTTACCATCCCTTTTCATCTTTTCATGTGATAAAAGAGTACTGATAACCTCTTCAAGTTCTAAAGTATTCTTCTCATACATCAGTGTTGTCACCAAATGATCATAGGATGTCGAAAGCGATGCCAACATGAGTATCGCCTTATCCTCATCATCAACCTTTACTCTAAATTCGGATAACTGTGTGATGAGCATATTATACACATTTAGATGTTCCAAAAGGTATATACCGTCTTTCATCTGCAGTCCATACAGTTGCTTCTTCACGTACAACTTGTTAGCCAGATTCTTCATCATGTAGAGACCTTCCAGCTTCTACTAAATCTCGGCCGCTGTCTCCGCATCAAGCACGTTATAAATAACTTCATCCCCCAGATTCAATCGAAACGAACTTGCGGCCCTGGAATCAATGCATGTCCTCCTAATCGTCATCGATCATCTTTTCAAGCTTTCTTGCCTTGCCGAGTAACACTTTGGAGACCATTTGTTTGATCAGCAGATCCTTCATCCATCTCTACCACAGGGAGAAGTTATTCTTTCTGGTAAACTTCTCAACTTCATAAATGATGTTCACTATCATTACTGCGATTGAGTGATTAAGCCAATAACCAAAACCCTTGATATCAGTTGTTTGGATTTTAGGCACAAATCCCTTAATGCAGTGAAAAAAAAAACATGGATTCAATCCACACAAAGTAAGTAAAGAACAAGAGTACCCATAAGAACATGAGAATTTACGTGGTTCGGCTGACTATTTATTTACACGGGAGAGAAGAAATAATCCACTATTGAATAATAAGGAATACAAGATTCACTCTCTCAATTTCACAATTACTATAGCCTCAAACTGAGCCTATCTCTATTTCTCTATACTCTCTTTAACCTCTAAACCGAGTCTCTCTAGAGTAATAGACGTTCTAAGACTTCTAAAACATTAACCCCTTATATATAACACACAAAAAATCTTAAAAAACGCTTCAGAACACCGTGGCGGCTCTCAAGTGTCCTACGAGCACGTACTAACACTTAGCTAATGCACAGTTCTGTCATCCTAACGCCCAAGCGTCTAGCTAGCACCTCATTAACGCGCGATTCTGTCCTCCAGGTACTCAAGCGCCCCGCAAGCATCTTGTAGTGCCTCATTCTGGACTTGCTGGCGCTCAAGCACTATGCGAGCGCCAACTAGTGCTATGTAACGCTAGCTAACTCTGACTTTTGATTTTCTTAAAAAAATTGAGCTACAAACCCAACAAAATCTTGAGAGAGAGAAGTCAAGGAAGATAATAATTTTTCTTCGCTCTTCTGTTTGACTTCTAACTTGGGATCGGTCAAAAATACAATTAAGAAACTTATGTAAAAAAAATAAGTAAAAACATTATTTTTCAGCGCACTTTTGTCTCTTTTCTATTCATAATTTTTCTTTCTCTTTTTAATTCTTTTTTAAAGTTACTTATCATTTTCTTTCTTTCTTCCTTTTTTTTTTTTTGACAAAACCAAACAAAGAAAAATAACTGCTTTCCATTAAATTTATCCCTGATTTACTTTCTCTTTTTCTTTCCTTTCCTTTTACAAACTCCAAACACAACCTTATGAAGTGGAAGATTGAATGCC
>JAOTRH010094862.1:27090-48459 GCA_034768845.1 Heliamphora exappendiculata
ATATATATATATATATATATAACAAGAAACTCTTTACAGAAAAATCTCGATCGAGTTTATGTACACTATGTCGTAATCATTTGGTAAAGAATAACTTCTTCATTTTTTTTATTAATATAATTCAATACACCAATTGGATTGCTTTCTTCTATTTGTAAAACTTTCTTTTTTATATAAATTAATTCTACAGACAAATCTAGACTGTTCATATAAGAGAAATTATAACGTTTTGGATGTCATTCAAAACTAAATTATTTTCAATCTATAATCCTTAAATGAGTATAATATTTTAAAAATGAAATAAAAAATGAAATTCTCTTGTTCCACATTACTTTGATTTGTGAAAATGATTTATTGTGCTTACACTTTTAATGCTAGGCACTTTCCCAACATGTTTGTGACATTAACTTTATAAGTAAGCCTATTATTTATTTTGTAATTTTTTTGAATTACTTTGTAAAAAAAGAAAATAATGAATATATAAATTTGTGAAGATATATATATATATATATATATATATATATAAAATAAGATTTGTATAAGCGTGATCTTTAATATTAAATTGTTTATTTCTCCATGTTCCCAAAACATATAGCCCTTGTTTGTTGTGAGAGATTAGGAGATGTGAAATTGGACTAAATGACATAATTAGCCCATCAAAATTTGTTTGTTCTTTTTGTATTGTGATTCTTATATTTGTATTGTGAGATTTAAATTAATAGTTTAATTAATGATTGATTGCTAATATTTTATTCATAGTGTTAATAATACTAGACCCCTTTAGTATTATTATACCAGGTTCTAAATTATCTTTTTTCTTTATTTAATGGTAAAAAATAATTTTACAATCTTATTTTATTTTTTATTCTATTTTAAACAAACATGAATCAAATTTTTTATTATAAATATAATTTTATTTATAATTTTTTAATATATAAAAACCGTATGAGGTCTCTAATATTACTAATCTATCCTATGCATTAGAATGTAAATAATGGCAACAAGAACTTTAGATTTGAGGTCACCAAAAAAGAAAGCTTAAGTTACCATTGCTTCAAAAAAGTGAGGCTAGTCTTGTGCAAACACCTAAGCTATCTGGGGCGTAATGAGTGGCTTTGATCACATGTTTTTTTAATTTTTTTTTAACCAAAAGGTTAAAAGAAAAAGGATAATCCGTTAACTTTTAAACTGCTTTTTTTTTGCTTTTAAGTTTGTGTTTAGATTAATTTTTTTTTTTCATATTTTGTAAATTTTTTTCGTATTAATTTAAATGAGTGTATTTTTTAGATTCTTTTCGTTATGGAGAAACAAAAAAATAAATTTTACTAATCAAAACTTTAAAAAATTCATATAAGACAAAAAGAGTCAACTTAGCAGGTTTTTTTTTTCAACTTTTTTCTAGTTTTTTCGAATTTGACTATAACGAGCATATTTTTTAGAATTCTCTCATTACAAAAAATTAATAAAGTAAAAAATTTAAACCAAAATATAAAAAAAAATTCAAAAAAAATGAAAAAATACTCTGAAAAAAGCTACTGAATTTTTTAGTCAAACATAGTCTAAAAAGTCTCATTTGGCAAGGATAACAATTCTTTGTAGTCTTTATTTGTTTTTCTGAAAGTGTGACTTGTTCTTCCTCAATATCATTACCATTGGGTTATACCGTGTAAGAAAAACAAACTGCCTTTGCACATCGACATTTGGATTCACAAAAAGGACAAAAAAAAATTTTAAACTTTTTTTTTGCATTTTTATTAAAAAACAATCCACTTTTAAGCCACTTACTTAACGAAGACTTAAAAATTCTTCTTTGGCAGACATAAATTCTTATGCTACTTGGTGATGCATTCATCTCTTTAACTTTGTTCTCAATGATATGATCTTTTGACTTCCCACCTCACTTCACAACTTATCAATATTCCAATTTATTTATGAAGGTGTTTGATATAGTTGAAATTATAAATTTATGGATTATAACTAAAAAAATATGAGTATTATTTCAAACCAAAATTACAAATATCTGTTACATTTGTAAATGTTTAACTTTAAGACCCAGAATTTGGCTTACTGATTTAGAAACCATATGCAAAAAGTTATCGATACACCATTTTGAATTCTTCTAATTTTTTTTTTTTGTTGAACTATAAACTAAGGGTCAAATTGGAAATTAGTTTAAAAATTAAATTTTTTTTTGTGTTTTTAACAAAAAAAGTTAAATTTGATTTAAAGCAGGTTGTTTAGTAACATAGTTTTTAACATAGTTTTTTTTTAAGTCGGTTTTTTTGAATAAAAAAATAATTTTTTTGCTTTTTGTTCAGAGTTGATAATTTTACCATTCTATATATTTCATATTAACAACTATATATAGTTGATAGTGGTAGTAAATAAATTATTAATAATAGGTATTATTATATTTTAAAAGTGGTAGGAGTTTAAATAAAATATTTTGATTTGATTTTTTAATTTTTTTGATTTTTTTGCCAAACGAGCAATCTTGACTTTTTGATTTTTTTGTTTGGCCTTTTTAGCCAAAAAAGCCAAAAATTCAAAGTTACCAATCAGGGCCTCTAAAAGTTGAAATACAATTTTTAACTAACACCCTCTAAGTATTTATGTGAGTGTTACACATGAATTTATTTTCATATATGTTATCAAATTATACTTCCTGCACCAAATTGCCATTTTATATGTGATCAAAGCATTTACCAATGTGAAGAGAAGAATGAATAATCAAAAGAAAAATATTATACTTAATTCACTTGTGTTGAGCCAGTTGTGCCAAAGAGATTCTGTGGATAAGATTGCTTGTTCCACCATTAAGGCAATTGCATCACTTAGAAATTAAATGGAAAATTACATTTGGCTACCTCAGGTATCACTTAATTCTCGTTTGGGATCTTAAATAAGGTTATCCTTTGGGATCACTTATTTAAGAAATTATTTTTTGAATTTTTTTATTGTTTGATCTTTTTCTTTTTTTACTTTTTTTATCTATTGTGATAAAATAAATCTAAAAAGTATGATCATTTTGGATAAATTTAAAAAACCTTTATTAACAACGAGTAAAAAGATCTTATAAAAAGTCATTTGAATTGACATGGAAAATCTCACTACAGAAAAAGTAATAACAGAAATGTTAGATTTCCAAAATTCGATCTTTTAGCTGTAGGATTTTTATCATTATCGGCCAAATTGGGAACTTTGGTACTAGTTCAATGATGAAAATATCATGTTTGGGGTGAAAGAAATTCAAAGAGATATGTTAATTCGATACGACTCGAGTAGGTCCGTACGATTTGTGTTGTCGTTTAACAATTTACATGGTTCAATCACTAGTTCTTGATTTTTGACAAAAATCAGATCAATTCAGATAGTGTGCACTGTGGCACTAACCTAAGGGCCAACGTAAAAAAAAAGTGTATTATTATTATTATTATTATCTTTTTTTTATAAAAAAAAAAGTCACTACATGTCCCAGGATTAGCTTTGGATCATTGCCGCATGGCACTTATCGTCACATGATCGGATGAAATTTACCAAATTGGCCACAATGACAAAAGTTCAATAGTTGAGGGATCAAATCGAAAAATCTTATAAGGTGCAACGTGAGAATTGAGTAATTCTATGGTTAAGAATTATAATTTACCTAAGGAATTTTAAAGACAAAGGAGCTACGGGGGTTTTCTTAAGTAGCAAGAAACTCATAGAAAAGTGCTTAATACCATGGGGTGTTTGGCCAAATTAATTACTATTAATAGCTTTTAGGTTTCTACTATTAATTTTAATTTTAAATTTTAAATTTTTCTAAACACCTATAACTTCAGCTACATCTTATAATTAATTTTTTTTATTTTATTTACAAACTACAATATTTACTAAACACTTATAATTTCAACTATAAACTACAATTTATAAGTTATTTATTTCTATAATACCAACTACCATCATATGTATTTAATTCGCAAGAGAGTAGTACATGCAAGTTTGACTTCTAATTTTCTTCAAAAACATATTTAAAAATACAAACAAAATAATTCTCTACAATATAAAGTTCAAATTTATCCCTATTTCTTAGATCTTTTTTGCAAATAAATAATGTTAATTTTGACAAATGCAATCCCTTTAAAAAAGTCTTTAAAAATTTGCTTCATGAAAAACCAAATGTGAGAAAATATTTGTTTTTATTCTTTGGGCAAATTCCACTTCATACCCCCTTCTAGTATACATGAAGATATAAGCTAAAACCACCCAAACATTCAAAAATAACTACGTAACTCCTCACAGTTTGTGGAATGAAATGCATCGTCATATTTTTCATCTAAACCGATGACAAGCGTATCTCACTCACCTACTTGAAAAGTGAATTAATACAACAACAATAAATTCATAAGATTTTTAAATTTGCAAAAAGAAAAATGCCATTTTTTTTGTTCTTTCTCTCGTTACTGTTGCTCGAGCCACCCTTCCCTCCTCTCCCGCTTCCAACCACCCCTTCTTGTCCCCACCGGCCACCACCATCGAGTTTAGTATCAACCCCTGATGGAGTTTTTCCTAGACAGGGCGATCGTCTCCCTATGGTTGGGGATGCTGAATTGTTGCATCCTAGTTAATGTCATCGTCCATTGATCTGGTTCTCACCATTCGTCGCAGAAGAAGAAAACCGTTAGAAAGGGGGCCGGAGTTTCCTTCAGCCCTCTCCAACAGTCAAGTTAGGATTCCGGTTGAGTAACACTTAAGCTAGCCTAAATCCATACTCTACTTAATTCTCTGTTCTAAAATGTGTACCTTCTCTATATTCGATTATTCCCTTTATACATTTGTTGAGCGACGTGGCTAACCAACCACGTGGGGGCCGCTATAACAGAATGAAGAGGAATCTGGGGTCACTCCACGCGCCTCCCACTCCACTTGCTTTCTGATCAGGATATACGACTGGTCAGTCGTATCTCCCCCTTCCCTATTGCTCTGGGTCATTTCCCTTGGGGCCTAGGAGAGCTTTGCTGGGCTTGTGCAAGCTTGATCATGGGCCTCCCACGATCTCCTAGGCCCAATCACCAATTCCCCCATCAGTAGTCCCCTATTCTTAACTTGTTTTCTTGTACAAAGAAGTAGGTCGAGAATACAAATGGTGTGCCGTACCTATCCACATATGGCCAAGGATGATAGGTACCCACCACATGCTGGGGGATCTCTGTGACAGCGCCTTAAATGCTTTCGTACAACCCTCGGGGTTCCCCAAAAAAGACACCAGCAGTCACATTGGCGAGTGGGAAGACCACCCACATTATGCCTTTCTGTTTTCCCCTCTCACCCCTACCAATTATTAAGTGACAGTTGGTTGCATCTGGGCCGTCGATGGTTTTAAGCGCCCTTAACTTCTTTTGAACACAAAGAAAGAGATTATTTACTCCCTTTGATTAGCTTCTTGGCAGAGACGGAGTGACTCCAACCGTTTAGACTGCATATAGCCGAAGTTGCTGCCTTCTGGTAACTTTCCTAACCCTTGTTAATCATTTGTAGTTTTCTTTAATTATCTTTTCAATTTTGAGTCCCTAAGTTCTGCTAGTGCCTCAATATCGTTCAATACATCTTAGGGCTTATGTCCGGGGGTAGGAACCGAGTCGTGCTATCTAGCGATTATGAGGAAGTAGAATCCTCATTTCTTGAGGTTAGGCATAGCAAAGCCCCAATTTGTCAAAGGGTGTTGTCTTCGAGTGCCACACCAATCGCCGATTATCTTCTCAACGAGCCGCTTCCCGTGGTTTCTGACAGTTTCACTGTAGGGATTATTAACCCTGCCATAATCCGTGAATCTATCCCTATTCCTTTTTACGCCTTTTGGAATGAGAGTTCTTCGATGGATATGGAAGGAGAACAGATTGGACTAGGGCCCTCCTACCTTCAGGCAACCTTTCTCCTAGAACCGTTGAGTGGAGAGGAACTGGATCTGCTTGAGGCCATTGCCACCGACCCAAACCAGCAAGAAACTCCTACTGATCATTCACAAATGGTGGTTGGGCGCATTTGCATTCCCTTTACTGCTGAATCTGTCCCGTCGACCATATTGACCTAAGACTTGGGCTGACTGAGGCTACAATATCATATTCCTAGCCTTACCCACATAAGGGCACCAACTACCGATAAGCAAGCCTACTCGATCATCACTAGAGAGATCTGTATTTTTGAATAGGCTCTTCAAGACGACCTGAGAATCCTGATATCTCCCCTCGTTAGGGAGTTCCTTCAATACTTAGGAATTTCTCCAGGTCAATTAGTCCTCAATGCCTAAAAAATCCTTATAGGAAGTATGATTCTTTGACAAGTGCTGAGCGAGGGGAAGAGGTGTATGACCATCCCTGAATTCCTATAGTATTACAAGCCCGTTGAACATATTTCTGGGTATGTCAGTCTTCAGGCTCGTGGGAATCGCAAACTGATTACCGGTTTGTCGACCTCCAACAAGCACTGGAAAGAACATTACATTTTCATCTTAGGAGATGGTTGGGAGTTTTAATAGTGGGAGGATATCAATGATACAACCCCCCGAATCCATCGGTTATGGGCCAACCCTCCTAAAGATGGTTAGTTTGCTCTGTTATCACTATTTTATTATATTTTTTCTCTTTTGGTAGGTTAACCTTTAATGCCCCTAGGGTCTTTGTTTAGGTCGTACTAAGGCCCTTGAGATATCTGAGAGGGGCCAAGTGTAGACACCCTAATTTGACCCCACCGAATCTTAGGTTTATCCGGGTGTGTTCGATGATAAAAACTGAGTGGAATGATGTCTACAGGCGATCGACGGGAAGCAATCTAAGTCTAGTATTTGAACCAAATGATCAAAGTTCTCAAACCATTGAACCCATTGTAACCAAACCTTGCGACCTGATTGTTCACTGGCCCAAGTACTGTACTCGCAACCTTTGAACCTCGCGACCTTGCACTCTATTGTCGCGACCACGAACTAAACCTTGTGGAAACTCTAATATTTTTGGTGTTCGCACACACCAACCTTATGGTTGCAACCTTTAAAGGTCGCAACTGCAAACTCCAAGAAATATGACGTGTCTCAAAACGTGTCGACACCTCGTTGGTTGACGTATTCTATATAAACATACATTCGGTATGATTTTCAGAGGATGATTTTTTGAATACCGGTACTCTGTCCAATTACCAAGAGAACTTTACCGTATTCCCGACTCACATCCCGATTCATATTCCCATTCGATTCTAATTTAGATACTAGAATTGTACTGCACCTCGAGGACCGGATAGCTGATCACCACACTCTATGACTTGAGGATTCATATGGATTGTTGCATTCCATGTATTATGTTGGATCCCCGATACTTCTCATTTCACATTCTTTGCTCAAGGGAAGAGGTCAGGTTATAAGTCAAATATCGATTCGTGAATTGCATGTTTATTTTTAAATTTTATTATAATTAGGTTTAATTCCCCATTTGTATGATAGGTGGTAGTATTTGATTACTAATATAGAATAGCTAAATTATGAGTATGCTTAATTTGGTTAACTTCTATTCTGGTTTTAATTAAAATAGGTTTAATTAGGTTATGTTCGTATCATACATTCACATCCAGTACACTGTCTTTTTAAATTCAACAAAATAATGCCTACAAACCTTGTGACTGCAGCAATCAATGTTGCGGTCGTATCATTCTGGCATTAATATCTTTACGGTCGCAATAATTAATGTGGCACCTGTATTATTTAACCTCATAAACCTTGCGACCGCAACATTTGTATGTTACGGCCGCAAACTTTGTCTATTACGAGTAATTTACTTTTTCTCCAGTAGCCTATTTTTGCCTTTTATAGTATTCAGTTGATGTCCAGTATGCAATCTACAGTGTCTATCAACATGGTTGAGGTTCAAGTCTCCTAGGATTGCTTTTCTTTTGTTTAAAATCATGTCATGCTTGCTTAGTATTGTGATTAAAACTTGTTAGTTTAGGTTAATTGATAATATCTTCTAACCACTATATGCGATTTGCTTCATGTATCATTTAGTTAGAACTTGCATGCCTTAAGATTTAGGATTTCTTTTATACTTTGATTGGCATTCTATATACCTATGCTATGCTATTTTCACTATTTGATCTTGGATATTCTCTCTTTGCCTCAATTTTTTGTATTTGCATGCATTTAAAAATTCTAATTAAAGAACCAATGATGATAAGTAGAAGCCAACCTTACGATTGGTCGAATGGGGTGCCTAACACCTTTTTTGACTCGTACATTAGACCCCAAACCCTTGTTTTCTCTGGTTAAACGTCTTAAAGATCAGTAGCTCATTTTTATTTTTCTTAATTTTTCTCAAAAATCAAGTGCTGACTCCATTTTTCACAAAAAGGATAATTAAAATTTTTTGGTTTTCAAGGTATTAAAATATTTCTAAAATAACTCTTGAATTGCCTATTTTGTTTTGAATTAAACCCTAAATCCCAGCACTACAGTATTTTCTGGCGACTCTGCTGGAAAAATCCTTTTACAAAATAAAATAAGATGGCTAAACTTGAAAATATCATCGGTTCTTAATTTGACTTTTTCATTTGTATTCTCGCACGCATTTGTATTGTTCTCAGCCCCCTGCTTAGTCAACCTAATACCCCGATCAATTTACTATCTCGTTTATGTATCTGAAATAATTTTCATTTATACATCTTTGTTCTTCTTGCCAATATGCATTCATATATATTATATTATGTTATATCAGGTCACAGGGATGCCACCAGGCCGACTTGCACGATTAGATGGGGGCCCTTATCGACATTGCCCGTGGTGAGTACCCAGCCCTCGCCACCTCTTCATGCGGAGCCACATAAGGTATTCTTTTCGATGATTTAGGTGTATGCATGTAAGTGTTTGTCATTTATGTACTTAAAATAATTTTTATTTATACATCTTTGTTCTTATTGTCATTATGCATTCATATATATATATATATGTATTGTTTGTATTATGTTATATCAGGTCACAAGTATGCCACTAGGCCGACGTGTACGATCAGATGGGGGTGCCTTGTTGACATTTCCCGTGGTGAGTACTCAGCCCTTGGCACCGCTTGATGTGGAGTCGCAGGATGAGACGACTGCTTGTAGTAGTATTAGTAAGAATTTAAAGTTTTTTATAATAATAAAAATTTAACTTTAATTTGTTAACACGTTAATTTGTTTACAATGTAGCAACATCGAAAAAACGCGGGCGTGGTCCAACACGTGGCATAGGTATTCAAGGACTGGTTGACAAAGATGGAAAGCTCCCAGTTTCGATCCCCCAACAATTTCGTGCACCAGTCGGAAAGCATGCCTCCAAATTAGTGTCGAAGATAGGTGTTGAGGTTCGAACGCGTTTGCCAAATTTGAGCATTTGCAAGTGGAAAGAGGTTGATGAGGAAATGAAAGGGCCAATGGTTCAGCGACTTAAGGTATTTGAAATTTATATTTTTTTCAAATGTATGAACGCTTACATATTTTTATGGATTTTCTTGGGAATATAAATGCATTTGTAATGAATGATGAATGTTAGTCTTTAAGTATTATTTAATTGTAATTGTGAGTTGGAATCCAGGTGGTGCCTGAGTATATTTGTTTTTGAATTGAACAATTTTACAGGAAAAAATTTTGGATAGTCCGAAAAACATAAGAAATTCTGCCCAAATTTTTAAGTTTTAGACTTAGATTGTTTTTAGAAATATGATAATCAATATCTTTTAAAACAAGTAAAGCTCAAAGTTTTTTCATAAAGAAAATTACATGATTTGGAAGATTATTTGATATTAATTTTTTTTTGTAGGATCAATTTAACATACAAGGAGAGTCGGTTGATGTGGATAAGGTGGTCAACACAAAGTTTGGATGTAACTTGAATAACTATACATATAGATTGCATAAGAAGTTTAACAAGTTTAGAGAAAATAAAGGAGAAGAGTACGCAAGAAGAAATCCACCACTCGGGATAGATCTCACTCAATGGATAAATTTAATTGATAAGAAGTGGAATGATGAAAAATTTAAGGTATTAAACTTTTTATTGCTTATCGAACATGACTACCTAACTTACCAATGTTGTTTTTTTTATTGGCATTTTTTCCTTCATAGAGACAATCTGAGATAGACAAAAGGAACATGGCACTCTTGAAGACAAAGCATATATGTGGATCAATGTCTCTACCAATTAGGATAGATAAGGTGGTAAAGTATTTTTAACTTCCTCAAGTTTATTATATCATCAATAATGTTAACTACTTTCTATACTATAACAGGCATAAGAAAATAATGGTCAAATGCCCGATTTGACTGAGATTTATAAAGCCACCCACTACAATGAAGACAAACAAGAGTGGATATCTCTTTAGTGCCAAATTAACTATATATGTTTAAAGGATTATTTATTTAATATTTTTGGTTAAATTAGTATTATCTTAATGATTTTGACTAGAATAAATATATGACAGGAGAAAATGATACAGATGTAAGCCGAGCATTGCTCCCATCCTGATGCAATCCCGTTGACACCAGAGGAATTGCCGGTTAAGGTGTTGAAAGCAAGGTCGGGCTATGTGAAGGGACTCGGCTTGAGGCCATCATCCTCTATTAGGTCTGCTGTTCCATCTACTGAGAATACTGATTACGTAAAGTAACTTGAGATGGAGATAGAATCATAAAAAAATCAAATAGCATAGTTAAAAGAGGCAAATAAGCAGCAAGAGAAGATAACAACGAGTATCATGAGTTTTTTGAGACAACATAGTTTTAGTGGGGAATTTGGGAATTGATGTAATATATGACAAGTTTACAAGTACTTTTATTAGTTTATTTAATTTACTTATTTATGATGGTTATCGTTAGTTACTTTAATTTTACTTTTCTATTACTTTCTAATGTTTAACATTAGAATATTTTTTTTGTTTTTTTTTTAGCTGCAGGTTCTTCTATGCATACGGAAGGTGACACCAATTGATTGTGATATAAGATTCGTTTGGTTATTGTCATACTAGTATGGAAGGTGAAGAAAATGAAGATTACTTGAGTTTTTTTTATTTGTTTTTATTGTTTCATATTTTGCTTTTAAAGATTTTTTTTTATTTTAATATTTTTAACCAATAAAATAAGATATTTAAAAAAATAACTAAATTGAGTGCGTGGAATAATTGTTTGAATTGTCCTATAATAATTGTTTGAATTGTCCTATAATAAGAGAATAAACAAGTTATACGATTATTTTCAAACATCAAGAGTTTTCCACACATTATTATCCATACTAAAGGGGGGGGGGTGGAAATAGAATTTTCCTTTGTTCTTTTTCTTTCACTTTATTACTTTATGCTATTTTTTACTTTCTAGTATATGTTTTTTTAATCAAACATAAATTGATGGCTACATTTTGTGATGGACAACACATATAGTCTGTGCATTGATCCTCAATCTGGATGCTTCTTATGGCAATGCTATTCCTTAATGCCTCAAGTCTTTCTTTTGGGGAAGCATCTCTTCAATTCTGTTATGAACCGGAGAAGTTTAATTAGTTTTTTTTTGGACATAAAACAAATATATTTTGATAATTTAAATTATTTATTTTATTGTTTTTTATTTAAATATTATTATTATTATTATAAAAAATTAAACTAATCAGATATCATTAATTGTCAAAATAAATCACATTTGTATTAATAAAATAAATAATAAAATAGATATCACAATTTATTTTTATTAACGCAAATGTGATTTATTTTGATAATTAATGATATTCGATTAATTTAAATTTTTACAGTAATAATATATAAATTAAAAATAATAAAATAAATAGCTTAAATTACTAAAATATATTTATTTTAAACCCAAAAAACATCAAACTTGACCTCTCCCGTCCTATTGGACCCTCTCCCTTCTTTTGAGATTTCTTTTAATTTGGTTGGGTGATTTTATTGTTACCTTTTCAATCCCATGGAATATGTGGTTTGTGGTGTGGGCAGCTTTTCAATTGCAATTGGAAGTGCAAAGTTGAGTTTTGATATGGGATTACTTTAATAAAGGAATCTTAGATTTTTTTTTCTTAAAAAATATTATTAGTAGATTAGTTGTTAGATTATTACAAAATAGAATCTCATTATACCAAGTGTCGCTACATAGGCTAACAGCCCCAATTAAATGCATCTTAGTTAATTAATACTAAGGACCTATTTGGCTACTCTAGCTTTTTTTTTTTTTTGGTAAAAAATACAAAAAAATCAAAAAATTACTAACACAAAAAAAATTAAATCAAAACACTTATTTTTATAATATTCTATTAAAATTCTTTTTACTTTTAAAAATAATTATACCACTCTTTCATAACTTATTTATTATCATATTTAATTTTTAATATTAAATATATAAAAGGAAAAAATTGTATGTTTTGAATAAAAAATAAAAAAATCAATTTTTTATTTAAACAATTATTTAAAAAAAAATTAATTTACTAGCTAATTTATTAAATTATTTAATTTGAATAAAATTTAAATTTTTAATTAAAAATATAAAATATAAAAAATTTAACTTTTAAACTAGACGAGAAGGAAGGAGAGCTAAAATATAGCCTTAGTTCCAACACCTTTTTGCACTATAAAATCAGCATAAAGAAGCATTTCCCTTTAATTCTTTTTAGATGGAAAGGGTGATGCACTTTTTCTTTAGGGTTCCATTTGGGGGTTCTTTTGAAAAGAATAAATAAATAAACAGGGATATTTAAAGTACAAAGTGACTTGTAATCATTCCAATGATTAATTTTATGGGCATCCCTTTTTGGGTCAAAGGACAAAAATGCCCTCTTGTTTTATGTAGGGCATGTAAAGACTTCGTTGGCGTTTAGAAGCCAACTTTTGACATTATGATTAAAATAATTAATAAATAAATAAAAAAGCCTCGTTTGTTATGCCGAGAAAAGGCAAGAAGTATACTTACTATACTTTTGTTGCATGATTCCAACATAGGGCCTGTTTGGCAATTCTAATTTTTTGGTTAAAAATATAAAAAAATTAATATAATTCGTTTAAAACATAAATAAAAAGTTAAAAAATTAAAAAGTTAAAAAATTAAAGCACTAACTCATGCTATATATTTTATTCAAACTTTATCAATTTAAAAATATAATAATATCTCTTATTTATAACTTATTTACTACCACTACCAATTAAATATAATTATTAGTATCAAATAGATAAAAAATTAAAATTATTTAATTTGAACTAAAAATTAAAAAAAATTAACTTTTTATTTAAACAACCAATTCTAAAAAAGTTAACTTAAAATCTAAGTTAACAAACCATCTTCTTTTAACCAAATTTAATTTTTTTAGCAAAATACGTAAAATAGTAAAAACCAAAAAAACTAACTTTTAAGAAAAAAACTAATTTTTAAAATAGTTCCCAATCGGTCGCTTAGTATAAAAAGGTAAATGAGCTTTCCACTGGTTCTTTGACGGAATGGACTAACTCAGTTAAGTTAATTTCAAGCTCAAAATGTGTCTATTTCAATGATCAGAGTCACATTTTATTGTTCTAACTTCTCATCGTGTAATTTATTTATACAATAAATAAATTGGTTGAAAATATCTAAATAAATTATATTTTTGTTAAAAATAAATAAATAGTGTGTGAATTTCATTATAATTTTTTTAGTATAAATATAATTTATTCATATCTTTATTATATTCAATTAATATAATTTTTTTGCATAGTTGACTTCCAGTAACAAAATAAAACAGTTTAAATCATTAAAGTGAATTTATAAATCGATCCAACTAAACTGGTTTAGTCTATCAAAGGATTAGAGAGAGAAGCAAAATACAAAGGCAAAATTGAATTTCTTAAATATCCAACTATTAACTTGTGTTTGGATTAACTTTTTTTTTTATAAATTTATTGACTTTTTGATCTTTTTTTTTTTTTATAAAAAAGGTGAATCTAAAAATATATGAAAAAAACAAATAGAGGCCAAATTAGTGGGCTTTTTAAAAGAATTTTAAGCAAAAAATTTCTAAAAAAAATTAAACCAAACATAGGTAAATTAATGTAGGCCATAATCGTAATTTTGAAATAGATAAGTAAAAAAGCTTTTCCTATCGCCAAACAATACTTTATAAAGATCCGCTAAAAAACCTATCCTTTAAAGCTTCTAAACAAAACGACACAGCTTAATTTTCTCATTTTAGCTTTTCTATTAAAAAACCAAAATAGCAAAAATTATGAAAACAAGCCAATTCAAACCTAAAAGGAAGTTTGGGTTGCTCCGGTGATTGACCTCATATGAGATATTAATAATTTAATATTGGGAGGATTAAGATGTGTGTTTAGCTTAGTGATTTTTTTTTTTTTTTAGGTTTTTGATTTTTTGACTTTTTAGTAAAAAAGTAGGTGAAAAAAGATATGAAAAAAAAAACTAATTAATTATAGTGGGAGGTCAAATAAGTAAGCTTTTAAAGATATTTTTAAACAAAAAATCTTTTAAAAAATATTAAGCCGAACATAGGCTAAGAATTAAATACAATATAAATTAACAAACCTGGAATTAGTTATTCAATATGAAAAAAAATTAAATGGTGAGCTGTACTTATTTTCTAAATCTAGCTCTTGTTTGGGCAAATTTTTGTGAATTTTGCTTATTTGTTTTTCGTATACTCTTTTTATTTTTTAACTAAATTTTTTTGTTTTTTCAAATATAAGATAAATAAAAATAAATAAAAAAATTTAATCAAAAGATGAATTTAGTTTTTTGAAGAGGAAAATAAGGCACATAAAATTTGTTTTATTGATTTAATTTAACTTATTTTTATTTTTTCTGAGCTTTTTTATATTTTGATCAATTTTTTAAAATTTTTTATGCTTATTTTGATAAGAGTAGTCGATAAATATAATAATTAAATTAAAATCACTAAAAAAATAAAATAAAATAAATAAATAAACAATTATCCTCGACAAGTTCCTATTCCAAATAATAAATACAGCCCAATTGTAAACAATTAAGCAAAGTAGATAGGGTGGGTTGGAAAGTTGAGTAGCAATTTGCTTGCTGTTTAGGTAAAAGCATCAAGTTGCTTTTGTTAATTCCAAAAAAGGGGAGAAAGTCGTAACTTTCCTTAGTTTTATTAAACTGCATCTTTCAATCAGTACAAGTTGGAGATTTTGCTCAACCAGTCCCAAACAAGATCAAAACTGCGTTATAAAGGTACTACTGAGTGTTGAGACAAGGTCTTCCATTCTAGATGCATTCTTCTAGTGAAAAATATTTTTATTTCTTTTCTTTTTAACTCTTTTTTCATTCTTCCTTCTTTTCTTCCTGTTAGGATTTCTAGCATAAATTCTTAAAATATGATCTGGTTGGACAATGAAAAAATCCACGTAAGCTACAATCCATATAAAGTAAATAAATAATAAAAATAACTACAAAAAAAAAAAACACAAGATATACGCGGTTCAGCTGACTGTTTACTTTCGCCGAAAAACAAGAAAGAATAATTCACTATTATCAATAAGGATTATAATAACCAACTTTACACTTTCTAATCTCTAAATCTAAGTCTCGCTCTAGCCTCGCTTTATATTCTCTAGTTTTAACCTGTTGGGTTTCGTGTCTCGAATTTTAAGATATTTTCGTTTGGATAGGTGTACGGCTGCTAATTATTTTAATGCTGTATATTTTGCCACGTTCTTACTTATGTTGTTAATTTTTAATTTTTGGTTTCTTTCATTATTAGCCTTGGTGGGAAAGAATTGCCTAAATAGCTATTTTCCTAGTAGGAGTTTATTCTTTTGTCAGAATTAGAAGCTATCTACTAGTATAAATTAAAGTGTTCATGAGAGTTGTAGGACATATGAGAAAACGTCTAATACACAGTGTGGGGCGCAGTTTTAGATATCAGAAAGTATAGAGAATTGATGAGATGTTCAGTTTGAGACCATAGATATATTGTGAGGTAGAAAGTGAATCTTGTAATCCGTATTTAAAGAGTATAGTAGATTGATTATTCTTTCCCGTATAGGTAAGCAGCCAACCAAACAACGTACATCCTTGGATATTTAGTTGTCTCTATTATTTTACTTTGTTATTGTGGATTGAAATTTACGTGGGTTTTCGTTTTGTTGTCCAAATCAGTTGATTTTATTATTTGGAGAATTTATGCCTAAAAATCCCAACACAACATGGACCTCTTAGTGTATTCTCACATTGTTCCTCACTCTATATATTTTTTAAGGTTTCTAATACTTAAACCACTTTTAAATAGGTTTCAAAATAATCCCAATTCAATTTCAACTCAATAAATTGATTGCCTAAAAAATTACTACCGTGATTTTTATGAATTTCATATGATTTAAGAAACCCAATATCTTTCAGTTTTCTTATTATTCAATACCCACTGATTGACTAAGAATTTTCAAATTTGATACTTACAAACTTAATCTATCAAAATCAGATTCAAATCAATTCCAACACTTTCTTTCTTAAAACATTATTATGTATTAATCTTATTACATGCGGCCTTTTGGGCTGACATGACAAGATTAATTAAGCTGGTCAATTTACAAGAATATGATGGCTAGGAATTAAATACCTAAGTAATCTAATTCCTAATGCAATCTTATTAAAATGGCTGAATTAATCAAGGAATTTTATCTTTAAAAAAAACAAATTTATTAGAATTTAATATTTTATTTTTTATTGATTGACTCTGGCATCTAAAATTAACATGGGAAGGTGGAAATTGAGTTTCAACTTAGTTTGGAAATGTAATTCCCAAATGAATACATTTATCAAATATTACTTTTCTATTTTTACTAATCTCAAACGAAGAATTACAAAGATTTGAAATCACATTTCTACTCCTTTTAAGAATCGACGAAGCATTTAAACATAGTCTTACTGTAAGCGGACTTAATACGTCCCCTTGTATTGATTCCATTGATGGGATCTCTTAGAAAAATTTATTGATCTCCCAAGCATGTACTACCCAAACCTCCTCTTAACATATTAGTTTTCATATAAGAGGAAGGAAATATGAGATTTAAGAGTTTTTCTAAAATCTTTACATGCCATGGCATATAAATTTGTGTTTTGAAGTTAAGCACATAATTTTTTTTGTGTGGGTATAACGAATGAATCATTTTAAGACAGAGCATTTTAGACTCACCTCTAAAAGCATGAACCTTCGAATACTTGCAATTACTTGCAAATCACAAATATGGGTTTAGTCTGGCGCTTTCAACGAGAGTCGAATACAAGACTTCTAAATTTATGATTGGTCACAGTGATGGCCTTAAACCGTTGAACTATTCTAATGAATTAAGTACGTAATTTTATACAACTAAAAAATGAAAATTATACTAGGCTCACAGGATACCTCCAACGGGCTCTCTAAAAATAGTTTGCTAGTTATATATTTTGCTAGTTATAACTCTATATTTTTGTTATTATTTTCTTAACTAGCTAAATTTGGCTAGTTTTTGTTGCTCTCTAAATTATACAAAGAGTGATATACAGAGTATTGTTGGGAGTTTGAATAGAAAACTAAAATAAAGAATAGTATTAGAGTAAATATATAAAAAAGTGAATAGATAATTATAATTCTTTTTGTACTTTTAGTTAGCCAAAACGAATAGTAAAGTTGAATATAATCGAAGTATAAGAGATGATAGTAGTATGTAAATAGTATTTCTCACTTCTTTTTTTAATTTTTCTTTTCTGTTAGGGGTCAATCCACGGCAAGAACTAGAGCCACAATATTAGGAGAAGATAAGAGATTGCGCTTGCATTGATAGCTCCAGATCAGATCTGAATTCATAAAAACTTTTTTGCAACTACTACTTAAGTAACAAAGTGATCATGATTAAGCCATTAAAGTAAGAGAGCGGTTTCTTTTCAGTCCTTCAATGGACAGAACCAATTTGGTTGAGTTTATTTTGAGCTCAAAATGGGTTTATTTTGATAATTTAAGCTATTTATTTTATTGTTCTCAGTATATGTATTATTTACGCAAAAAATTAAATTAATCAAATATCGTTAAGCACCTGAACAAATCACATTTTTGTTAAAACGATGAACAGTTTCTAAATTTCACCATTTATTTTTTCGAGCACAAATGTGATTTATTTAGATATTTAATAATATTTAATCAATTTAATTTTTTTGCATAAATAATTTACACACTAGGATTAATAAATAAACAAGTCGATTCATTAAGGTCGGGCTATTTTGCATCCAAAATAAACTCAACTGAACCAGTCCAATTTATTATTACTAAACTAGAGATGTGCTAGACCCTTAGGGTTGTAGAGTTTTTCTAAATAGGATGGAATAGAATATTAACGATTAATAATATTGGGGATCTATATATTTTTTTATATACTAAGGAATTAAGAATGAGATTATGTATGTAGTGAGAAATTTGATTAATGTTTAATAAAAGTAGAATAAAGAATGAGATAAGAGTTGTAGAATTATTTCGAACTATTAAATAAGGAGAAAAGATAATATGAAACTTGGTACTAATAATACTAAAGAGGCTTAGTATTACTAATCCCATTAATAAAGAATTAGCTATCTCTTATTTATCGGACTAACCCGCAATATAAGCATAGAACTCACCATATCAATTAGACAAATTTTTTTTGATAGGTTAGCCTTGTCTCCTAACCTAATCCATTTCTCTTTAATACCTAAAAACAAACAAGGACTTAAAGAAATTGTAGGTATCACTTCAAGGAAGAACACAGGATCAAACATCAGAAGTAAATCCTTTAAAAAAAAAAAAACATCAAAAGTGAAACACATTGGTCAACTAAAAGGGTAAAATTGAAAAATATTATGATGATCTTATTTAGTTATTTAAGTTAAGTATTATATGATACCATACTTTATATGTGGTGATTATAGTATTTTGTAGGTTCTTTATTTATTTTTAAATACTACACATAAAATATTACATCACATAATACTTAAATTTAATTACTAAAACATGATCACTATAGCATTATTAAAATTATAAAACCATTTGTATATAAATTTGCTAACTTCTCGGTTAATCAAAGCCATTTACTCAAATCCATGTGAGTGCTTCTGGGCGACATGCTGGATTTGTAATGATCAACTACTTGATTCTATACAAATTGCATATATAAACATTTAATTTTTATAATATGAGATTAAGTACTTATATTTAAATATGTCTATATATACTCAGGTGGGTCATGAGTTTTTTGGGATCTAAAGCAAACTTGTCAAATAGGATCTCTTAACAATTAATACAAATTAAAAAAATAACTAATAAAATCAACTTAAAAATTAATAATAACTGAAAAGATAAAATCATAAAAATTAATACTTCTCATTACAATAACTCAAAATTATAGTTTAAATATAATCCTTCTTACATTTTTTGTAACAAAAGTACTAATTAAACTTGTGTAATCTAACTCTTTTACAATATCATTCTTAATAGATAACATAGCTAGTTCATTTAATCTTTCATGTGATATGATTGATCGAAGATAAATTTTGATCAACTTTAATTTTAAAAATTTTCTTTCCCAGAAGCAATAATAACAGGTATAATCAAAAGATTTCTATAAAAAATCCATGTGTTTAGGAAATAATCTTTCATTCCTTTCAAATAGTTTAGTACTTCAAGTAGCTTTTTTATTTTTTTTGGTAAAGAAACTTTTTACACTTTCAATTCCAAAAATAAATCTCCCCCATCAATATCGAAAATCCTCTCACGTTCCAAGAACGTTTCAAGCTTGTCACAATAATTTTTCTCTAATTTTTCAATCCTTCATTAGTCAATAGGGTCTTGTTGTCTTCTTTTTTAAACAACTTACAATAAAAGCTAAATACTTTGTCAACAATATTTGAATAAACAAGCCACTTTCTATCATGTTTCTCCCTATTTGATAAATGCCGAGTGTAATGTATAGAAGATAAATGTATTTGGTTATCATCTTTGAAAAACTTGACGTCATCTCTTTTCACAGAACCTCTTTCAACTAACAAGTCTCTCCAATTTTGATCAATGTTGCCCCAATTACTTGGATCATCAATATATGAAATTTAACTTTCTGCATCACGGTCTTCAGTCTGATTGTTCTCCTTTTTATTTTCAATTACATTTTCATTCATGGAATGAATCGCTTCATCATTCACTAAATTTTCAGTTTCTTCATTCAACAAATCTTGATTTAAATCTAATGGTCATGAACTCTCTGTTTGATTCTTACTACCAATAAACTTGTCAAGAGCTCCAGTTTGAGATTGAATTAGTTTGTCTACTTTTTGCTTCTTTTTTTTTTTTTTCCAGATCCAGACAGATACTTTCTACTACGATTCATGATTTTATGATTTTATCTAGATAATTTGCAATTCAAAAAATCTCAAAATCTCAAAATATTAAAATCACAAAAACATTGATTATTTTCGGTTTTAATTTCATAAAATATTTAAAAGCATTCAATATAAAATATAAACACTAGATGAATAATATTCACAAAATACAAATGCCTTATTTTATAAACATAAATATAACATATTCAAATATAAAATATAAAATATAAACAGTAGATGAACAACAAATCTAAATATCCAATATAAACATTCATAGAATTACATTCTTAAGCCCCTGAAGCTGGTTTATAATATATATATTTATTTATAAAGGTTTAAATTTTTTGAAAGTCCTAAATTTTTGCTAAAAATTAAGAGCCTAAAGCCATGGCTTTACTGGCTTTAAGCTAGGGCCGACCCTGTATATACTATATATTATAGAAAATGGGCATCTCACTTGGCGTAGACAAATCTTGAGAAATCCTATTACACTTTTGAAGTTCTAATATTGTCCAAAATAAAAATGGAATATTTTAACTTATGACACAATTTCTCATTCTCTTAATTATTATGACAAAATAGAAAAAAAACTAAATTAAGATTTCACGTTTCTCACCACGCATTACTCACTTTTTTCTATTTTCTCTCAATTTAGGTTAATAATCTTGCACATTTTATGTGCAATTTCTTTGAGTATTATATATGTTAGAGTTCGTGGCATTATATGTGTACAAATTTTAATTTATTAAAATAAAAATGTTAAATTTTACAACATCAAAGTGAAAGAAAAAGAGAAAAAAAAACTAAAATTGTTACTAATTTTCAAATTGAAAATGAATCAATTGCGAAAACAGGAGTGGTGGAGTAATTTAATTTTCAAATTATGCCTTTTAAATTTTGAAATAAAATTATTTATAAAAAAAAGGACATTTTGGATAAAAATAAAGTGGGTACAACTTCAAATTTAGGGACACTAAGTGGTGCTCTACTTTAATATAACAG